>LDMZ01006582.1:0-10664 GCA_001455285.1 Sphaeromyxa zaharoni
CATTCATACTGATATATGTTTAATCGGTGTCAGGAATGAGTGATTTTGATAAAATATTTTCCTCTTTTATAGAAAATACTTTGCACATGTTTGAGAAAATTTCGCCATACCAAGCTAAATTGATAACGCTTGTGTAATTGATAGATGGAAATATACGTGGTAAGATAGCTCTTCAATTTGCTTTCGCTAAGAAGTTGAATTCACAAAAATGTGCCTTCTTTTTGTACTCCGATTGTCACATCCTTCATTAAAATTTCCATCAAGATTTTTTTTAGAAAATGCGTGGTTTTTTATCAATCACAATTATATATTTAAAAGGAGATTGTTTTTATAGGCAATAAATATCCTTTCAAATTTTTATCTAATCTATCTACAAGGTTTATGAGTTAAGTTGTTACAGTAAGCTTTTTTAACGTTTTATTAATTAATATTTCTTTAAAAAAAATGATTTTTTGACGATGTCATGAATTTAATAATATTATTAGTTTTTTAAATGTTTTCAGTCCTATACGCTACATTTTTTTACAGGAAGATCAGTTACAGTGCCAAAATCTCCTGAGTTTTTTCGTCCGTTAGTTTTACTTTATTTGAAGGCCTGCTTACGTGTGTTATTAATTTAATATTGTACCAATTTTTACTCATCAAGTTAGGACTTTATATTTAATCTGCCTCTTCCATATGCCAAATCTGGTGGAAATTTTATGAATGCTCAAGTGTAGCCTATTTTTGGATCAGAGCGGGAATGGATTAGATTTCCAAATCCTTAAAGTAGAATGAAATTTTTTTCTAATTGAAGCATCCGTATCTGGTTCATCTAGCCCAAGGAATATTAGTATTATTGATAATTTTACGTTGATTGCTTAAAATATACTTCACCATATATACCTAAGCTCTATTACTTGAAATTTATCTAGTTGCAGGTTAAAATGGCTAAGAGTTTTGTAGATTAAATAATTTATTAATGATTTCATCCTATTAGCTTTTATATGGATAAACTAGAGAATTAATTAATACAAATAGTTTTAGACTAATTACTTCTAATACTATTTCTTCTGTGTTCTATTTAAGCCTCACATTCATTTTTAACTAAATAAGCTTGTAATTGAATTTTATGGCTTATTTATGCAATATTTCTATTCTTACCTTATTTATAAATATGAAACAACCGTTACTATATGACTTAAGCTTTTCGAGCAACCATAAAATTTAATATTGTTTATTCTATCAGTTTATTTTTGTTTACGAAAATAAGTCATTCATATTTTAGATCGGTTTCAGTACTTTATAAATGATTGAATATTCTTAAAACAGATTCTATTGGATACTTCACATGTTCTTGTGGGGATTTGATTTAGTTTGAATTATTTATAAGCTTTTAATCATCGTTATCTTCCTACTACTGTTCCTTTACATTATTAAGGTATTATTAATTTTTTTAATAAAACTTTCAACAGTTTTATCTGCCTAATGTTTTTCATTTTATTTCAAATCTGTTTATTTGTTCTTTTGACTCTGTATATATATACCTATTGATTAGTAAGGTATCTAGAGTAAATTGAATAACCTTAAATTTTATTTTAATTAGTTATATGAAAAAATGATAATCAAATTAACAGGTTTCTGAGAATCTTGGTCGGGTACATGACGTGTATCGTGCTGCTTTGAGACTTTCTGACCTAAAACCTACAGAAGTAGATGATTTGGTATCGTTAATACTGAGTAATAACCCTGATTACCTAGAATATCCGATTCTTAATACTTGAGGCTTGGTCAAAAGATGATTCAACTTCAATTAAATTGCGGTCTCGGGTTATGGAACTAATTGAAAAACTGTCAACTCAGGTATTTCTGGTTTTTAGCGTATCTTTTTCTTTCAGTGTAGTATCAATCCTAGAACCTGGGAAATGTATTCTGATTACCTTTTTATGCATGAATATAGCCAGTCTCTTGAGAAAGTGAATTTGTACACCTTTTTTTTCAAAAAAATATTGAAGGCGTTTGACTGTTTGTTTCGCGTTATTAATGGAGATGTTCTGGATTTTGCAAAGTGGGAGAAAAGCGTCGAAGGAATACCTCGCGTTAAGTATCTCTGTGAAAAACTTCTAGAAAGTTTATTTCATTTTAACTCGTACTTATAGGAGCTAGGGTACAATGAATTTGGAGGAATGTCTGAAAATGAAGAATCTAGACAAAAATGCATGCAGTCCATTTTGTTGACCTATTCAAATATTGCCGCCCTATGTCTGGTTTTTTAGCTTTCCTTCTAAATTTAAAGTATTTCATAGAAATTCGTTGAAAATATTGAAAACCCTAAACATAAGGACTTGTATATGCAGTTAAGCCATGAAATTGACAATATTATGACAAAAATTAAATGATCTTAGCTAATAGAATAGATCATTTTTAACTCATACCGTTAATGTCGTTTTACGTTTCTGGTTCCCATTCCTGTCCCTTATGGAAGAAAAAAATTCAGCTGAAACTATATGTGGCTTACTTCTCAAGAAGAGCAACTTCAAATTTATATGGTTATTATATTCTCTAGTTTTCATAAAATTTATCTAGGGTTGTTGCAAATTGTGATATTAAAAACGCATACTTTTCTACCTCAAGAGCTTTAAATTTTAACATAATCGAATCCTGGTAATTCCATTATTTTTTTTGATTATTCCAACCCCAGTCATGAAATTATTGAAATAAAAGCACCATTGAACATAAAATTTCTAATTTACTTATATTTTGGTATTTGTCGAATTTATTTGAAAAAGGTGGATTCATTGCTACGTCTCTTGATCTGTGATTGAAAATATTCTTTTAGATAAAATACACATTTTTAACCTAAATTTTTTTAATGATAAGAGCTTCAAAAATAGAAATCAGGGAAAACGAGTTGCCGGAACTACGTAATTTTTAAAAAATATTTTTTCTATTTCTTAAGTCTAAAGACGGGAACTAAAAGCAAAGCTTCTAATGCCTTTATATCACTTGCGGAACACGTGAATCGCTTGTCAAGTGGAGAAAAATTGAAGGATCAGTTTTCAATCGCTTCTATATCTCCCATTACAAGTTGTCTTTGGGTATAAATATATAAATTGGTTTAGTTGTTCATAATTTTGGTAAACATACAGCTGATCCAAAAGATATAACCCTATCAAGCAATCACCTGATAATGGAAGATGTATTTGTTAATTTTCTAAAGTAAAAATTTGAAAGGATTTTTGTAATTTTGGTAACACCCATTATGATTTCAAAGAGTAACAAATCTTCAATACCTTTATATATTACTGAAGCTTTGATCGACTGTCTAAAAATCCGAGTAACGAAGGAAATAATATCATGATTTCCAAGTCAAATAGTGAAGGTACTTTATAAATTAATATATTTTATCAATATTGCAATAAATACTATTAAGGTTTTCATAATTTGGCTGAAATAAGTGTTATGAACGAGGAGCAAGACAAAATCAAAATTCAACCTAAAATCAAAATTGATAAAAAAACTTACTTATCGAGTTCAAGTTTGGTGTATGGTGCCAAAAGTTGCAAGACATTTTCTAAAAAAAATGTTTTCAAAAATATGTTTTATAACTTTTAAAGCTATACAAAAGTAAGAGTAAGAAGACTTTTCAATATGAAGGAATATTTTTTAGTTCATTTTTTTAGAAAATTTTAATCTTATTACGGTTTTAAAAATTGCAGTAAAAGTCTTTTTGAATGCGTTAAGAACAATCAGTCAAAGAATGGGATTCAAAAAAATGTACCAATAATTATTTTAATTTAAGTTTGTATAGAAACCATCATATGACAAAGAGAAAGAAAAAGTTAGACGAATAAACTCTGAAATTGGAGAGAATACTTTCGATTGTTTGAGTATAAGTTTAAGAGGCAATCCTAAAAGTATTATTTATTTTAAATGGTAAAAATTCGAATTAGGTAATGATATTATCCAAGCCGATCTTATTAAGAGATCAAATAATCCTTTTAAAACCAATTATTCGCTGTTTTTGTTTATCCTAAAATTAATTTTTCAGTCAAGTTTCAGAAAATCTTCTAAGTCTATCTTCATTTGAAAAAAAATCATTATCAAATCTTTCGAATATTTCAGCTAATATTGAGGAACATGAATATTTTTTAAAGTTAATTCCTCTTAATTTCATAATCTCATTAAGATTGTTTGCACATTCCAGAGGATGTAATTCCTTCCATTCCTTAACCAAATTGATGACAAAAAGAAATGCTGCCAAATCTTTTTTATCTTGTCTTTGTCTTCATAAACGTTCATTAATAAATATGAAGCAGAAAAGGCCTTTTGGCACGATTACTCTACATAGAGGAATTAATTATTAATCCATACAAAACCATAAATCTCTAATTATTGTGATTTATAGTAAAATTTTAATATATTTTTTTAATAAATCTGTTTGTTTGATTTGTATCAAAGATATAAAGATGTAAGAAATGGCCGAAAATAAATGTGTACATAGCAGGTTTGTTATAGCTTGTACCGCTAAGCTTCTTCAAATTTAAGCGGCTCAATCTGCTTAATAAGGCTTTCCTCCAAGAAAAATTTTTGTGATAATTCTATCTCATTTTTCTGTGTAAGTACTTCATCCTATTTTATAAATAAACCATATTATTCTTTGATATTTAAAACCTGTTATCGAATTGAATTTTTACATACGAACATGTCCAGGAGGAACAAATGGGCCTGGTTTGTGTGTTTAACATCTGGTTTTTTCGTCATTTTTCTTTTAAAAAATGTTTTTAATTTGTAATCCTATTATAAAGTTAGACATATGTACTTTTTAATTTAGTTTTAGACTGACTTGATTCACTGTAAAATTATTTAACATTCAGATGAATAACTATCCTTACTATAATTCAGTAAATATGCATTACAGACCAGCTCAAAATAGTTTAATATCTTTGATTAAAAATATTTATCATAGGTGATGGTACTATTATAGAACCTGAATATCCTAGAAAACAGAGAAGAGAAAGAACTACTTTTACAAGAGCACAATTGGATATTTTGGAAGATTTATTCTCTAGAACTCACTACCCCGATGTTTTTATGAGGGAAGAGGTTGCAAAGAAGATCAATCTGCCCGAATCGAGAGTTCAGGTTCTTGTTTAAATTATTTGTGGTGAATTTTGTTAAAGGTTTGGTTTAAAAATCGTAGAGCAAAATATAGACATAGATCAAGGCAGCCTGGTGCAAGTCAGATGCAATCAAAGATACCAAGCCCAGCTCCAAAAGGTCCTCAAACTATTGTCAATAATGAGCCAGAGGTAAATGAAAGACAAGAGCAATTTGCTCAAGTCCCTAGTCAGCAGCACGGATTGGTTATGCCTGATCTAAGTCCAAATATGATGAACATGCAACCTGATATGCAACCACAGTTTTTCACTGGTCCTGGAAATGATGTCGTATGGAATTTCTGGAGACAGCAAAATAATCCAATAGCAGCAACACCTATGGGAGGATCAAACATGATAATTCCAAGCAACGGACAAACTCCATGGTTAGGATCTGTAAATTTTGGCATGAATGGCGGTTGTTACAGACCATTTGATATTTCCCGACAAATGGTCGGACAACAAAATATGTCACAGCAGGGATACATACCTGCAATTCTTCATGGCGCTGGAATGGACCCAAACTCTATGACAGGTAGTACCGTAGCAAGCTTGATCGGAGGGAATATTCCACAAGGAAACTCTACCCCTTGTGATGAATTAACTGTAATACAAAATGAATCCATACAGGAACGTACGAAAAATGGAAGTGCCCATTCATCCTTGGGCCAAATCCCGTCCGGACAATTAGATTCCTCACAAGCCGATAAATCACCTGGAGTCGCTGATCCATGGGCTGGAACGGGATTTCAGCAAGATAATAGTCAAACGTACGGATCAGCTAATTACGGTCAATATTCGTAGTTTAGTATGTATTAATCAAAATTAAACTAGTAAGGCTAAAATAGGTGTAGTAAAATAATTGATCATATATTATAGTTTTAATGACTTGAGCATTTGTATTTTCCCGGACCTTCCTTAACAACGGCCCTTCCACCGAGCGAGGCATTACAAATCTAACAAAATATCATTTATTTGAATAAGAAAGTAGAACACAACAGATAAAGCAGTGATCATGAAATGGCATATCCTCACATTCAAGGTACTTCTCACCAGGTACAATATTCTTGTCACACCCAGCACATTTCGTAGAGTACATTTCTGAACCACAATTCTGGCAGTACGGTTCACCGTTACTAACACTAAATGGAGCTCCTGATAGGGGCCTGTGACATTTATAACACAGGAAGCATCCTGGATGAAACGTTTTATCAATTGCAGTCACATATTGCTTAATAAATGAAATTAAACAAGCTAAAAAAAACTTCGACGCAAGGCTTTCCACATTTGAAGCACTTTGGGGCGTATAAGGATGAGTAGCAGTCTTTGCAGTGCATATTACCGTGGTCTTCGTAAAACGCTTGTCCCTGTAGCTTTTTGCTGCATCCCTTACAGGTAAAACAATCTGGATGATAAATGCTATCACCATGTCGTAATAAAGTGGAACTTAATTAATGTTAAAGATAAGGAGAATTCTAACGATATAACTTCCTTACACCTATTACATTTTTGTGCAGCAGCTATTTGAGGCACTATTCATTTAAAATCAAAATTCAGAAGAAACACTTTTTGACGTATTACGGTCTGTCGGATCACATGCTGGGACGTTTGAAGTGTCACGAACTGTAATCTTTGATGTAGGGTGTGATCTTTGGGGAATTTCTGATTGTGATTTCTTTGCAGAATCATGTTCATTATGCCCTGATTGTTCAGGAGAGGTTGCTAACGCTATATGAATTTCTAGTAAACAGAAAAATAGTTCAACGCTCTTTATCAGTTTGACCCAATGCTTGCTGAAGTTTAACGAATCTGGGAGACGGAACGGCGTTTGTTGATGTTAATCCAGTGATGCTACCACCCGATGCCTCCGTTTGGGGAGGCTCATAGCTTTTAAACTTTGGATTGAAGTCCTTGTCAAATGGAGCTGAGGAAGTAACTTTAGTTGATGCTATATTAATTCTTTCAGTGCTAGACGTAGTACTATCTGATTTTTTGGATTGATCTCCTCTACATTATGAAGATAAATACAGGGGATAGATTAAACCTCTCAATACCAATGACTAAAGTAGCCTTGGAACTAACTATCAATGCCTTCGCCTCTTGATGGGTCAGGTTCTCGGTAGCCGCTCCATTGATATGTGTGATTCTATCGCCGTCAACCATCCCTGCCACTCCAGCCTTGCCCTTAGATGATACCTTGTAAGCGTAAAGAAACACATATCTCATAAAAAACATTTTCAACAGAAAGAGGGGAACGAAATTCCTTCCCACCTTTGAGACGGAAACCCCACGGGCTGCCTCCTGAGAGTGTTATCACTAGGCTAGAACTCATTATTTGGAAAATTAAATCCGGAAAGTTGTTAAAATGAATCCGCAGTTTAATGCCGCATATAGGCCACACCAATAAAGCTTTGTTTAGAATTTTCCTCTCCATTATGTTCTATACGGCCTAAATATTTCGTTTTTGGATAAACCAAAATTTATTTGATAGATCGATTAATAAAATATCTTTCCAATGATTTTTTTAGCATTAAGTTTCCGACTTAGGAGTTATTTGTTTTATTTTTGGAAGATATTAATTACATGCATTGTATTAAGGGTCATGGAATTAATCATTGTTAAACAAGAAGTCTTAAGTAAATACCAAAATTTTTTAAACTCAATTTATCTCTATTAATAATTAATTCGATGAATCTTGGACATTTACCAAAATGAATGGTAATTAAATACTCTCCTGCCAAAGAATAACCAATTATGTTTCAATAACCATATTGAGACTAATAATATCAAATTTCTAGCCGGTCCATATCGAAGTGAATAAATATCGTAACTCCCGTATTGACTAACATGATATCATCACGACTGCTTTTGAATTTATATGAATTTAATTCAGTCTGTTCAAAGAAATATTAATAACGATATTATTTGAATTTGAAAAGGGATATAGACAATCTGTTTAGAAAAAGATAAATAATTACCTTTCATTTTGATATGGAGTATAATAAAGGATTTAGCCTTTCGTTATTTAAATAAAAATGAAACTACGAAAATCTTAAGGAATAGTGTTAGTTTTGCACCTTAACAGCTCTGTATGTCAGATATACATCAAATGATGATATGAAGCCTTACTCAAAAATATACTTATTCACACCAGCTAAGTATTAAATTTAGAAATATTTAAGTAATTACTTATCAACCAATTTTTTCAACTCTTGTATAATATTGATATTAAGTATAGGGAATTAAGAATATATTTAGTTTTATGTAAATAACTATGCATTTATAACCTTATGTTTACTAATCCTATTTACCCACTAAAGAAAATATTTGTTTTTGACTGTTTGTTGACATTTTTTTAAATATTCAGAAATTTATAGCAAATTACTTGCTAATAAATAAAATCTATTTTAAGAGAAAAAGAGAAACTTCTAGCTTCTCTTAAAAAAATTATTATTTATCATATTCGAGTATTTTATATATCATTTACTATTCGTAGCCTAAATTAAAAATGATCAACCTAATACACACATATTAAGAATGGTAAATATTATTTCTCCGCTAAAGAACACTTAATAAATAGATTAGGCAACGGTATAATATTTGCTAAACAAACCATGAAAAATTAAACTTTTTCGACATTAAGTACATTGTGAACCATCATAGCCATGGAGAGTAAAGCCAATTTATGCAAAAAGAGATAGTTTGAATATATAATAATAAACTATAACCTGAGGCAAAGATCTACAAATTACGGGTTGTTAGTATTTTCTAATAGTCCCCCTTCTATTAAACTTTTCTAGATATATATGCATCTTCCAGAAAAAAAATCAACTAGAAATATTTTTAATCAATATGCCTTTCATTCACCTTACAAATTATTATAACAAACTCTTTACCTATAATATTTTGCTTCAGTTTTATTAAAGTTCCCTACATGACTATAATTTCTCACTAATCAAGTCCCTTTAAAAATTTTGAAATCTATGACTTAAGATAATGATTTCCAATTGCATGCCTACGAACATATTTGAATTCTGAAAACATTCTACTGTTATCAGCACTGGCTTTGGCCAACCTTAAGGATAGGAATCAACTCCGAAGAACGTCAATTCACTGAAATGAATTCATGGGAACGTGATTTTCGATATAAAAAAGTAGCAACTAAGGTAAAAATACGGGATAAAATTTAACTCGATTTCAAAGTATCGCAATGCGGTCATGAAAATATCATGAATATGAATTGTTTAATACAATGAAACGCTCGTGGGTTTAGAAATGGTCATAAATCATTAATTTACGTTCTATAACTTCATGAAGGCAAGCTTCTTGGGAATACAAAAAATACTTGCAGATATTTTTTTGGTTTCGCTCGAAATATAAATAGTAGGAGGTTTCTGATGTCTACAGCTGAGAAATTCTTTACACATTCAGAAATACAACAGCCTCCGTTTCAACAAATTCTTTCATCTATCAAATCCAAAATTAAAAACAGAAATCACTCCAAAAATATATATTAGAGATTTACAGTTCAAGCACAAAATTTGTGAGATTGATTGGTATAATATTTACATTAACATGAGATTGAAAAAATTTTATTACTTTAATATGCATTTGAAAAACAATTTAAGTTTATTCGGGTCTATACTTGCTATTTCTACTGAATTAGTGCTTTGAGGTTGAAAAATTTAACCTACTCTGTTATTAGGAATGAATTACCGGCGATAAAAGTGCACTTCTATAAAACTCACTCTCGAAAAGAATAAAAATGTTTTTAAACAATCCTTCACTAAAAAATTAATAGTATCTTTCAGTCCTAAAAAGCACTGAAAAAAACGTAATAAACAATTAAAAAATATTTAAAGTATTATATTCCAAGAAAACGCTGTCAAAAATTAGAATATTCATGAAAAGATTTTTCAGTATATACAACACTTTTACCAACAAATTTAGAAGATTTAATTCTTGAGAATTATAAACTGAAAATTTTACATGTAACTGTGTATTTGAGCCTAAAAACAAATGCAAATATACATTAAATCTGACTTATTAACCGGCTTTTATTTTTGGTTTAGTTTTATATTTTTTGATAAGAAGGAATTGTGCCTCGACGAAGCACAGAAGAATATGGGCCGAGGGAGTATTTCACGTATATATTTGGAACGGTTAGTATCATAGTCCTAGCGCATTTTAGTTTTATGTACAACAGAGAGGAATCCTAAAGATAGGTGACAGACCAAAATATTTAATACTAGAACTTTAGTCTTTGTGTAACATTTTTAGTTAAGAAAATAAATAAATGTCAAGTACCGTATATACTCACATACAAGCCGACCCTCTAAAACTGCTTTAAAATGGCCGGGTTTTTCAAAAACCCGCATTTAGGCCGACACTCAACTTATCTAATTTTGCTCCATATTTTTGGTTCATAGAATTTTGTTGCTGTAAAGATGTAAAATGCTTACTTTTATGTTACATACTAGAAAAAATAGAAGAAATTATACATCTTGATATGAATAAAGAAAAAAA
>LDMZ01006610.1:0-10258 GCA_001455285.1 Sphaeromyxa zaharoni
TCTTATTTCGTGATCTCATTTCTTGATCAGTTTCTGTAAGCCACTGATGAAATAAAAATGATGCCATCCAAGCTTTTGGTGATGATCTATGTTTGATGTTTTAATTTTTCAAAATATCATGTGCTTTATTAAAACAATTCTGCCTTTCGGATTTTCCTATCGAGAAAATTTGAAGTTTTCCACCATTCATACCTACGACCAGAAAGAGTGATTCTTCCTTTTTGTTGTTTAAAGCCATGAACTTGATCATTGTTATAGACTAATGATCTATTTCTGGTCGATTTGTAGAATAGGCTTGTTTCATCACAATTGTATACTTTTAACGTTCCATATTCATGTATTTTTCGGACAAGTTTCTTCTTAAAAGCCTAAAACCTGCATTTGTCGACAAGATCAGATTCTCCGGATTGAATTTTGCTTCTGATTGAGAAATTTTTTTTAAAACAAGCAACCCATCCATTGGAGGCCATAAAAGCTGTAACATCGAGTTTTTTTTTGCGATCTCTAATGCCTAGGTCTGTAGAACATTGTCACCAATACAGAAGTTTTGCCATCTCTTCTGTAAAAACCATTTAAATAAGAATAGAGTAATTTTATGATACTTTTGGAGGCCAGATCTCTTCTTTTTTGTGTTCAAACAACTTTCTATAACCATGTTATTCTTCAACACACTATTAATTACACCTACAGATACACCATATTTGTTTGATAGGTCTCTCTGCGTCAAGTGTGTGTTGACCATGTGAAACGCTATTATTTCCTTTTTTGGAGAAATATCTGTCGCTTCTAGTTTACTTCTGGTTGCTAAAATTTTTTTTTGTTCATTATTTAATATTTGAAGTATCGCAAAAATTCTAAAAATAACATTATTTAAACGATAAAAAAATTTAAGAATATAAAATTCATAATATAACACTGGTCTTTTATTTTTAATAATTTTTTTAATCATTTGTATTCGATTTAGGCCATGTTCATTAATGAGAGGCTTCATGATTGAAAGGGAGAACTGTAGTAGTTTATTGATCTTGATTAATCAGATGGATATATTTAGTCATTGGTTTGATTTATATATCACCCGGGCTGATTAATTAAAAATGAATTACTTTCTCCAATACTTAAGCAACTCTGATTTTAAAATGTCTTAAATATTTTCTTCTTTGATATTATTGTTTTTTTAATAAATTTGTAGAAATCTTTCCATTACTTAATGCATATTTGTCATGTAATGTATATTCTCCTATTATTAGAGTGATTTTTAATTATACTTTACAGATTTCGCCTTACTTGAAATATTCCCATTTCAGTCAAATTATCATTATCACATTTTAGTATAGGTTTTAAATTTAGGGTAATGATTTTTACTTTTGCTTAAAATATTGGTAAAAAATTATTCATATTTTACTACTATCATTCTATTACAGATCAAAAGAGTTATTTAGGATCATTTCAGTTATTATTTTTTATTTAAAAACCGAAGAAAATTTATTTTGCACAGATTTTATTTTATCATTTTGTTATTACCTGATTAATAGATCTAAATACTTGCGTATATCTTTTTAATTATTTCCATAAAACTTGGTTTATTCGAGTAATCATAAAATTAAATGTGTTATTCTGAATTAAAATACATTTTAGCATAAAACGGTGGTGTATCAACCACAAGTTATTTTTCTACGCATTCTCAATAGTTATGTACTTTTAATTAATTACCATAATTTTCTACAGTACAAAATTCTTCGTTTGAAAAAGCTAGTGGTAAAGGAAATAGATAATAAGACTAATTTTTAAAATGAATCAAAATTTTCTGTGGAATTATGTATCAGCTCTACTTTATCATATATACATACATATTTTTAAAAAATAAATTATGGAATCAATTTGAACGATTGAACTTATCCAAAATTTTTCTGAGCAGCTTTAATATTTTTAATCAATTTTTTTAAAAAAAATCCTAATCTGTGTTATTAGCGTTTATGTTAAGGCTTCGTTTAATATCAAAGATTTTGCCTTAATATAGTCGTTCATATCTTTATATATTTTTAATTTAAAAATTACATTTAAAATTTGTAGTGAAATAGTTTTTTTAGCTTTTATTATAATAGTTTTGAAGGTAAATATTGTTGAATAAAATTTGGTCCCCTGATGGTTTAAAAAATTTGAAAAAGAAATAATTAATCTTTCCCGTTAAGGTAGTTAATGAATTTCAGGTTAAGCTGCGTTATGTACTCTATAATTTTCTCGATTTATTGAGCAACGCTGTTTTAAAATAATTTAATTTTGTCAAAATAATTCATCATTATCATCTCTTATTTCACCAAATCACCCCGATAGTTTTTAATCATTACGGATTTTAATTTTTATTAATCTAACATTAAATTTAAAAATTAATTTTTTTACAAATTTAGAATTTTCTAGTCTGTTCGTAAGTTTTCCTCAGGATTCATTTTTTAAATTCTTGTTCAGATTTTTTTAGGTATGTCGGCTGATAGGTTTTCAACAGCTAATTTATTAGTCCGTATAAAAATTTTATTTTATATCCCTAAATTAATTATTGAATATTTTATGTATATGTGATTGGAGTCACCTTTTCCAGGTTAATGATTGAACCGATATATCAAAATACGATATTTAGTATAAACTTCCATTATCTTGTAATACTATTATTTTTGTGATTTTAAGTTGGTTTTCATACAACAAAATATTGTGCTTGTTTTTATTCAAATTAATATTTAATTTATTTTTTGAACATTTTTGGTTATTTTAATCCATGTTTGCGTGATATTAATTTTATCCAACTTGACCTTGGGTATACGAATGAAAATGATTACTTATTGCTGTTGCACAATATTTAATACATTTCCTGCAATAAGCTTGTTAAAAATATTTGATTTTAATATGCATGCTTTATAAACTACAGATATATCATTTTGAACTTTAAATAAATTTAAGGGTTGATCATTAAATTCGCTATTATAGTTCATCATATTTAAGAAAAGTGATGCATAAATTGATAACTTTTACATTGGTATCTATTATTGAAAAGAATTTGATTACGTATATGTTGGTGTCAATTTCTATATTAATCCGGTACTTTGTTTACTTATTATGTTTTCTACGTTTTTCAATTGGATTGAAAGCGGATTTAAACTGTCATCTATCATTACAAATTTATGAAATTCACTGCAGTAAATTTATTATGCAACATAAAATTATAAAACATCTAGTAGAATAAATATTTTATATTAATAACGGACTAACCTCTTAAGCAATATGTTTATTTATGCCTTGCATATGATGAAAAATTATAATAAAAATGAATTTTTATCGTTACACAACCTATGACCGATAAGTTTTGTAATGTTTAATTCCAGTCTTTGTACTTCAGCTTTAGTGGTTTGTGGTCAATGAGGATATTATTGGAAATTATAAAAAATTTAACTGTGGTGACATTCAATAATGAAGGCACTGCTTTTATCGAAACTAATATTTAGTTGAAAAATTAGGGTTTGTGGTTTCTGAATTTTGTGACAACATTTTGACATCAAATTTTTTATACTCTATCACATGCTTTAACGTTTGATTGCTTCATGTGTAGATCTTATTATTTTAGTTTTTAAATTAAAATATTAAATATATGAAGAAATTTTTTATTTTATAAACTAAGGATACATTCCCGTTCAACATTATTTCCGCATAACATATAGTGCCACAATTTTCACATGTTGATATTTTTAAAAAGATTTCCACCAATAAAATAAAAATGAAAACTCTAATTGCATTTAAATGCCTGCAAAATAATATGATCTTTTTCTTATATTCAAGGGAGTGTGTTATTATTAAGAAACAAAAATTCGAAGATTATTTAAAAGAATAATGGTTGTGTCATCTGTCTACTACTTAATAGGTTGTAGACTAAGGAAACCCATTGCTATTATGTTAATTTATACATTTTTTACGATATTAAAATAATATAAATTTATAGAGACCAAAGCTAATATAAACTGTTGTCGACACCTAAAATATTCGAAACTATGTTCCTGACTGTGTTTTGTATTTTTTGAATATTGCTCTTTTATTTTAATTTTTTACTATATTTATCAAAAAATAAATTTCTTATTGATACGTTTTGATGTCTAACTTCATTCCATTTACAAACAAAATTATTTTGCAAAAGCGATTTATCTTATACATACTCCTTACATTCATTCATTTTAATTTTTTGGTAATAAAGAATAATCGGCTTGCTAAAAAAATATTATTTAATACTTTTTAAATATTTTGGAGAATTATTAATGGAAATGGTAATCATTCGCAATCGATCTGAGATGAATGAATTGTTACTATTCCTTAATATCCAATCTTAATTTTAAGAACCTTTTTGTGCTTTCTAAATATTTGTTCTGTATAAAAAATTAATTTTTTAACCTTTCCCTCTTATAATAATCACCAAATTATAGTTTAAACTGTTTTTCTATTTCATTCTTTTATTTATTCGTCTTAACCATTTGGTTTTAAAGTATTTCTTTAATTTGTATAGTATAATCCTGGAGATGAACTTGTTGTATGGTTTGGACAAGTTGGGCCTATTGATAATAATTTGGAATCCATTCCGTTCATCGATATGCCATATTGTCTAGGAAAAGAAGTACAACTTACACATAATCACTACGCAATGTTTGATGCTCTTCTGGGTCTTAAATTAGAAAATTCTGGTTTTGGCTTTAGCTACAAAAGTTACGCGAGAATTTAAGTTTTTAAATCTTAATAGGGAATAAAGATTCGTTCATTTATTGCTCTAAGAAGCTTACCAAGTTTGATGTAGAAACATTTATCAAAGCTATTGATGCTGATTACATGCTTAAAATATTTATAGGTAATATTTGTTTCATCTTTTTTACCCTTGATGTAGATGGTTTGCCATTATATGCTGATGTTGGCTTAGGAACTACTGAAGAATATTATATTTTCACCAAAATTTCATTTGTTGTTACATATAATGGAAATCATGTCAACTTATTATTTATTTTTGTATGTTTCTAAAGATAATAAAAGTCGAATCTTCACAATCTGAACTAATCCAAATTAGAGAAAATACAAAGGTTAATTTTACAACTGAGGTAATTTTACTGTTCGAATATTTATCATCAAAGATTACATGGATTGAAGCAAATTTACCCATTGACTGGCGGTACAAGTACTACGATACAAGGAATATTACCGTTTTTTCTCTTTATTGCATTTTTTAGTGAAAGGTTTTAAGAGGAAGTATTATTTCATCTGTTGCTATACTGGGAATTCTATTGTTTACTGCAGGAATCGTTATCATGAGAACTACAAATTCAAGCAAGCTTCAAACATCAGATACACTTGAGGTTATTTAAGTCACTATAATTATTTACCTGTCAGGATTATGCATTTGACGAAAAAGGATGGAAAAGTATCAGAAATGATGTATTTCGATCTCCTGCCTTGACATTTTTTTTATCTGCAATCTGTGGATGTGGTGCCCAGCTCTCCCTATATGGTTTTCTGGTCTTGATCTTGTTATGGATGAAAAGAACATTAGAATCGTTTTTGAATACCTTTTTAAATATATCTTCTAGCAAAAGCTTTTATTTTCCGTTGTTCTATTTATATATTTGTACTGCCCCTGTTGCCGGATTTACTTCAACTTGGATACAGAAAATGTTTAAAAGTTGGTCTAATAATATTTATTTTGCAATTATTTAATAATTCTTTACCGAATTTTTAACTAAAGGTTTTATGTACTTTTAAATTTGATGTTTTTATGCTTAAATTGTTTGATTGTTATATTTTTTGTCCGAATCTTTGACCTTTTTTATTTTTATATGACGTGTGGGAAATTTGTGTATTTTTGTCATCAATAGAGATTATTATTTAGAATTAGACAAATTTTCGATTATTATACATTTTTCTTAAAAACTACAGATTCTAAATATGGAATACTATCTCAATGTGGTATAAAATTATTGGATTCACCTTCATCTTGTCAATGCACACTTTTCTGTATTTATTTTTTTCTAAATATAATTTAAATTTTTATAGTTAAAAATATCATATATAATGATATGATAGCCAATTATGATATATATATATATCTTTTTGTATTATTGATTTTATTTAGCTGTATTTTAGCACTAAATACTTAAAATTTCTATTGGTTTATGCTGAATTTACGTAAAATCAAAATATTGTATAATAATATTTATATTTTTACATTAAGACCTTTCATAGAAAAAAAGGCAAAAGTTTATTAATAAAAATATACCTTGATATTCCCAAATCACAGTTGCTGTATTTTTTCCAAATTTTTATTTCAAAACATTAATTTTTTGTAAAAACACATAACGATTACTTCGAAATAGTTAAAGATAAATTTTTGTTTTTAATAACTATGGTACTCCTTTGAATAATTTTCACCTATAAATAAAAGTGAAAAATTGTATGTATTATGGTTAATATAACAGCCATTCAGAATATTTTTTATAACTCAGTTTTTAAATAATTCTATTTTCTGAATTTTTTAGCAGGTCATCTGATTAGTTATTTTATATTAGTAAAAAACAATTTAGTATTTACGGCAATATTGATAGTAGTTAGCATAAGAATAATGTTCATCCTTTCATACAGCTAAATTCAAAGAAGCCTGGTAACAGATTACCAGCATTAATGTGTTTTCAGTTTGTTTGTTATGCCAATTTATATTAAATATATATTCAATCGATCAAAACTAATCGCTTTTATATTTATCGAAATGCCTTCTACATTATATCAATTTGCTTTAAAGTCATACCTGAAGTAATTTGTTTGTATCGATGAAAAATCGTAAGGGACCTTTTTTCGTCCAAAAAATCATGTTTCAATTTGCAAGTAAAATAAAAATCTTTTCATCGATACTTCAAAATTATAATTTTTTATCGTTTTACTGATTTAAATAATCCCTTGTAATACCTTGAAGGAGCCATTTGGATTCTCAAAAAATATTCCTCATTGGAGCATAAAATTTGTTTACGATAATTTTAATTTTGTTATGGTTTTTCTATAAATATTCGAAGGATAGCGAGTCAACGGAAATCATTTTCAATTTTTACTTCAATTAAAACAATATTAAATTCAAATATGTCAACTTGATTTAGCTATTTAGGTTCGAATTATATTTTTCATAAATATTTAGAAAAATTGGGTAGAATATAAATTGCCGTTAAAGTTTACATAACTTTTAAATTCCTTAACTGAATTATTGCTAACATATTTTATTCATTATTTTTAGCTGAAATCACTTATTAAATGTTGTAAATATTTTTGATGGATGGATATGCTTTTGAACTTGGCTAATAAAGATATCGTAGCATTTTCTAATCAATCTGCATTTACGTAATAATTTCTGTATTTCTAGAATAATTTAACAATACAGATCGATTATTTTAAACATAGGACGTATTGACTCCAAAATCTTTTATTTAATTTCTACTTGGTATTTTTTATGATAATATGATATCAGCCAACTATTTATTTTTTGACACATGAATCATTTATAACTTGAGCGACATTTTCTGTTATAATAATATCTATCTTTAACAAAAACTTAGATTATTGATTTTCTATATTTTTTAACTGTGTAAGAGGAAAAGAATATAATTGTAAATGTTATAATATACTTATAGTTTATTAATCGAGTCTTTTTTTATATCTGTACATAATTCGTTGAAAAATATTATCTAATTTAATAATTTTTTCTATGATCAAAAATATTTAAAAATTTAAGTAATATTCCCAATATCAACTTGCAAAGATATTTAGCTATTTAAGAATATAAATTAAAACTGTTAAATGTTGAAAATTAGACTGGGAACATATAGTTATTACATCAAAACGTTGTTTTTAAAAGGTGTAACATGGAAGAAAAAATTTATATAACCATTATTTTCAAGCACATCAAAAGATTGTGGCCATGATTCCAGAATTTATATCAATATTGGTATATCAATGATAACGCACATAGGCTACAATTTTAACATATATAACGTTACATAACATGTGTATACTGCTACAAAAATGCTGATAGTAAGAAATATTTTTTAAGTCATTTTAAATTATATTTATTTCATGGAGTAAACTTATTTGATATTTTTGGAATATAAGGATATCAGAGTTATTCAACAAATAACTGATTTTTTCTTTAAGGAATTTAAATATTTTTTAACATTTTTCCCATTTGATTTTTTAAGACTACTTGAATTCTTAACATTAATATTTTGAAAATTTATTTAGTCATATCAAATATATTAATAATACCGAAAATGATCCTTAACCTGTTTAGTATATTTTTTATCATAGGGACAGGATATCTATGGAAATATTAACGCAAAAATTTTGATCAATTCATATTTTTAATATGTTATTAAGAAGTGTATTTTTAAAAATTCTAAAATTTTACTTTTAGGAAATTCCAAACATGAATAGGATCTTTGACGAAAATTTAAACATTCAAATAATCGCTAATTGCTTTCTAGTCATATTTAAATTTTGAATTAGATATATTATTTAAATACAAACGTATGAAGTGGTTTTAAGCAATAAAAAAATAGAATTCATGTCTGTTTATATGATTAATTTATTTGATCCTGGATTTCTACTTAAAATATTTTTTCAATAAAATAAAATATATTTATATATTGTCATGCCATTTGGTACACTGAAAATAGACAAAAATAAAGAAAAGAATATAGTTTGCGTTTTTTTAATGATAGTTTAAAATTCTAAAACTTTATTATGTATAAAAAAAATATAAGTTAAAATAATATGAAAAAACATTTCTTAAAGTAGTTTTAAAGAATTAGCAGTGAGTCATCAAATGTCAAGAAATTACTCAGATTTTCAAGTTTGTAAATTTATTCTTACTTTATAATTATTTGATACCGTAGTTATGTATCCTGCATGATTTATAATTTTATGAATTTGGTTTTAAACTAATTTAAATTTCCTTTGGTCTTTATAAAACATTTATTTTCAACCTTAATAATTCTGTATACCCTTTAGCTGGAGTGACGAATCTGCTTTGAATTTTCGGAATTTTTATAAAAATAATTAATTAATTAAATTATTAGTTTTCAAACAGATATTTTAATATACTAATCTTTGCTTAACAAAACGTAAAAGATATTCTATTCGCTTTCGATATCGTTAAGGGATATAGATATATTATCCAGTTATCATATATAATCTTTTTATTTCTGTCTTACTAGTGCCATATTGCTATAGTTGCTACCTCTTGGGTTATTAATTTTTTGATAAATGGAATAAATTTCTTCTATAATATCAAATTGCAACAAAAAATTTCAACCTGCGATAGAATCGTTATATTCTTTTTAATATTATTTTTGTTTCATAAATTGAAAATGAATCCTCGATTAATTTTTATTTTTTACAAAATTATCTATTGTAAACCGTGATAATTCTTAATTGGCTTAAAATTTCATTAATAAGAAGATTTGGATATTTTAGTATACTTAGATAAGTTAAATTCTCACTCATATTTTTTAATAAATAAAATTAATGTAATCTTTAATGGTTTTGAAACCACCTAATATACCGATCCTCGATAACTTTTAAATCAGAGAGCGTTGATAGATTTTTCACATCACACCTTATTTTAAAAAAATTATCGAAATCTATTTTCAAAATTTTGACCGGTGCTTTCGCAATAACATACCTAAAAAAATTATTTTTAATTGTCATCAATTTTTTTCTTATCTTTTAATGCCCCAGAACAAATATTTTTCAATTTTGGTTTATGACTAATTCTTGTTGCATAGGTTACCTCTTCATAATCTGATCTGTCAATTTATATATCGTTTCATTTTTAAAATAAATATTGTTCAAATCCATATATTTTATATAATATTCTTAGCTTACTAGCTACTCTAAGAATTTTGGGTTAATACGAGTTATAATCTAAGACTATTTTTCTTCATCTTGTTTTGGGGAATTAAGAACTATTCGGTTTGATACTTCTCAGTTCGAGATAAACAATCCTCATTAGTGTTTTTTTAATTTATTTTCCTACACGTTATATTTTTATTTCACCGGAAGTTTTTAGTTTATTTGGAAATTTGGGTACTTTTCCAATTATTTCTTACAATTTTCTTTTGTTTCATGTGGAACTTTCAGATTGAACCTTTTTATTTTCATTTACAATTATTATAATTTACTATTTCATATATATATATATATATAT
>LDMZ01006611.1:0-10257 GCA_001455285.1 Sphaeromyxa zaharoni
TCTTATTTCGTGATCTCATTTCTTGATCAGTTTCTGTAAGCCACTGATGAAATAAAAATGATGCCATCCAAGCTTTTGGTGATGATCTATGTTTGATGTTTTAATTTTTCAAAATATCATGTGCTTTATTAAAACAATTCTGCCTTTCGGATTTTCCTATCGAGAAAATTTGAAGTTTTCCACCATTCATACCTACGACCAGAAAGAGTGATTCTTCCTTTTTGTTGTTTAAAGCCATGAACTTGATCATTGTTATAGACTAATGATCTATTTCTGGTCGATTTGTAGAATAGGCTTGTTTCATCACAATTGTATACTTTTAACGTTCCATATTCATGTATTTTTCGGACAAGTTTCTTCTTAAAAGCCTAAAACCTGCATTTGTCGACAAGATCAGATTCTCCGGATTGAATTTTGCTTCTGATTGAGAAATTTTTTTTAAAACAAGCAACCCATCCATTGGAGGCCATAAAAGCTGTAACATCGAGTTTTTTTTGCGATCTCTAATGCCTAGGTCTGTAGAACATTGTCACCAATACAGAAGTTTTGCCATCTCTTCTGTAAAAACCATTTAAATAAGAATAGAGTAATTTTATGATACTTTTGGAGGCCAGATCTCTTCTTTTTTGTGTTCAAACAACTTTCTATAACCATGTTATTCTTCAACACACTATTAATTACACCTACAGATACACCATATTTGTTTGATAGGTCTCTCTGCGTCAAGTGTGTGTTGACCATGTGAAACGCTATTATTTCCTTTTTTGGAGAAATATCTGTCGCTTCTAGTTTACTTCTGGTTGCTAAAATTTTTTTTTGTTCATTATTTAATATTTGAAGTATCGCAAAAATTCTAAAAATAACATTATTTAAACGATAAAAAAATTTAAGAATATAAAATTCATAATATAACACTGGTCTTTTATTTTTAATAATTTTTTTAATCATTTGTATTCGATTTAGGCCATGTTCATTAATGAGAGGCTTCATGATTGAAAGGGAGAACTGTAGTAGTTTATTGATCTTGATTAATCAGATGGATATATTTAGTCATTGGTTTGATTTATATATCACCCGGGCTGATTAATTAAAAATGAATTACTTTCTCCAATACTTAAGCAACTCTGATTTTAAAATGTCTTAAATATTTTCTTCTTTGATATTATTGTTTTTTTAATAAATTTGTAGAAATCTTTCCATTACTTAATGCATATTTGTCATGTAATGTATATTCTCCTATTATTAGAGTGATTTTTAATTATACTTTACAGATTTCGCCTTACTTGAAATATTCCCATTTCAGTCAAATTATCATTATCACATTTTAGTATAGGTTTTAAATTTAGGGTAATGATTTTTACTTTTGCTTAAAATATTGGTAAAAAATTATTCATATTTTACTACTATCATTCTATTACAGATCAAAAGAGTTATTTAGGATCATTTCAGTTATTATTTTTTATTTAAAAACCGAAGAAAATTTATTTTGCACAGATTTTATTTTATCATTTTGTTATTACCTGATTAATAGATCTAAATACTTGCGTATATCTTTTTAATTATTTCCATAAAACTTGGTTTATTCGAGTAATCATAAAATTAAATGTGTTATTCTGAATTAAAATACATTTTAGCATAAAACGGTGGTGTATCAACCACAAGTTATTTTTCTACGCATTCTCAATAGTTATGTACTTTTAATTAATTACCATAATTTTCTACAGTACAAAATTCTTCGTTTGAAAAAGCTAGTGGTAAAGGAAATAGATAATAAGACTAATTTTTAAAATGAATCAAAATTTTCTGTGGAATTATGTATCAGCTCTACTTTATCATATATACATACATATTTTTAAAAAATAAATTATGGAATCAATTTGAACGATTGAACTTATCCAAAATTTTTCTGAGCAGCTTTAATATTTTTAATCAATTTTTTTAAAAAAAATCCTAATCTGTGTTATTAGCGTTTATGTTAAGGCTTCGTTTAATATCAAAGATTTTGCCTTAATATAGTCGTTCATATCTTTATATATTTTTAATTTAAAAATTACATTTAAAATTTGTAGTGAAATAGTTTTTTTAGCTTTTATTATAATAGTTTTGAAGGTAAATATTGTTGAATAAAATTTGGTCCCCTGATGGTTTAAAAAATTTGAAAAAGAAATAATTAATCTTTCCCGTTAAGGTAGTTAATGAATTTCAGGTTAAGCTGCGTTATGTACTCTATAATTTTCTCGATTTATTGAGCAACGCTGTTTTAAAATAATTTAATTTTGTCAAAATAATTCATCATTATCATCTCTTATTTCACCAAATCACCCCGATAGTTTTTAATCATTACGGATTTTAATTTTTATTAATCTAACATTAAATTTAAAAATTAATTTTTTTACAAATTTAGAATTTTCTAGTCTGTTCGTAAGTTTTCCTCAGGATTCATTTTTTAAATTCTTGTTCAGATTTTTTTAGGTATGTCGGCTGATAGGTTTTCAACAGCTAATTTATTAGTCCGTATAAAAATTTTATTTTATATCCCTAAATTAATTATTGAATATTTTATGTATATGTGATTGGAGTCACCTTTTCCAGGTTAATGATTGAACCGATATATCAAAATACGATATTTAGTATAAACTTCCATTATCTTGTAATACTATTATTTTTGTGATTTTAAGTTGGTTTTCATACAACAAAATATTGTGCTTGTTTTTATTCAAATTAATATTTAATTTATTTTTTGAACATTTTTGGTTATTTTAATCCATGTTTGCGTGATATTAATTTTATCCAACTTGACCTTGGGTATACGAATGAAAATGATTACTTATTGCTGTTGCACAATATTTAATACATTTCCTGCAATAAGCTTGTTAAAAATATTTGATTTTAATATGCATGCTTTATAAACTACAGATATATCATTTTGAACTTTAAATAAATTTAAGGGTTGATCATTAAATTCGCTATTATAGTTCATCATATTTAAGAAAAGTGATGCATAAATTGATAACTTTTACATTGGTATCTATTATTGAAAAGAATTTGATTACGTATATGTTGGTGTCAATTTCTATATTAATCCGGTACTTTGTTTACTTATTATGTTTTCTACGTTTTTCAATTGGATTGAAAGCGGATTTAAACTGTCATCTATCATTACAAATTTATGAAATTCACTGCAGTAAATTTATTATGCAACATAAAATTATAAAACATCTAGTAGAATAAATATTTTATATTAATAACGGACTAACCTCTTAAGCAATATGTTTATTTATGCCTTGCATATGATGAAAAATTATAATAAAAATGAATTTTTATCGTTACACAACCTATGACCGATAAGTTTTGTAATGTTTAATTCCAGTCTTTGTACTTCAGCTTTAGTGGTTTGTGGTCAATGAGGATATTATTGGAAATTATAAAAAATTTAACTGTGGTGACATTCAATAATGAAGGCACTGCTTTTATCGAAACTAATATTTAGTTGAAAAATTAGGGTTTGTGGTTTCTGAATTTTGTGACAACATTTTGACATCAAATTTTTTATACTCTATCACATGCTTTAACGTTTGATTGCTTCATGTGTAGATCTTATTATTTTAGTTTTTAAATTAAAATATTAAATATATGAAGAAATTTTTTATTTTATAAACTAAGGATACATTCCCGTTCAACATTATTTCCGCATAACATATAGTGCCACAATTTTCACATGTTGATATTTTTAAAAAGATTTCCACCAATAAAATAAAAATGAAAACTCTAATTGCATTTAAATGCCTGCAAAATAATATGATCTTTTTCTTATATTCAAGGGAGTGTGTTATTATTAAGAAACAAAAATTCGAAGATTATTTAAAAGAATAATGGTTGTGTCATCTGTCTACTACTTAATAGGTTGTAGACTAAGGAAACCCATTGCTATTATGTTAATTTATACATTTTTTACGATATTAAAATAATATAAATTTATAGAGACCAAAGCTAATATAAACTGTTGTCGACACCTAAAATATTCGAAACTATGTTCCTGACTGTGTTTTGTATTTTTTGAATATTGCTCTTTTATTTTAATTTTTTACTATATTTATCAAAAAATAAATTTCTTATTGATACGTTTTGATGTCTAACTTCATTCCATTTACAAACAAAATTATTTTGCAAAAGCGATTTATCTTATACATACTCCTTACATTCATTCATTTTAATTTTTTGGTAATAAAGAATAATCGGCTTGCTAAAAAAATATTATTTAATACTTTTTAAATATTTTGGAGAATTATTAATGGAAATGGTAATCATTCGCAATCGATCTGAGATGAATGAATTGTTACTATTCCTTAATATCCAATCTTAATTTTAAGAACCTTTTTGTGCTTTCTAAATATTTGTTCTGTATAAAAAATTAATTTTTTAACCTTTCCCTCTTATAATAATCACCAAATTATAGTTTAAACTGTTTTTCTATTTCATTCTTTTATTTATTCGTCTTAACCATTTGGTTTTAAAGTATTTCTTTAATTTGTATAGTATAATCCTGGAGATGAACTTGTTGTATGGTTTGGACAAGTTGGGCCTATTGATAATAATTTGGAATCCATTCCGTTCATCGATATGCCATATTGTCTAGGAAAAGAAGTACAACTTACACATAATCACTACGCAATGTTTGATGCTCTTCTGGGTCTTAAATTAGAAAATTCTGGTTTTGGCTTTAGCTACAAAAGTTACGCGAGAATTTAAGTTTTTAAATCTTAATAGGGAATAAAGATTCGTTCATTTATTGCTCTAAGAAGCTTACCAAGTTTGATGTAGAAACATTTATCAAAGCTATTGATGCTGATTACATGCTTAAAATATTTATAGGTAATATTTGTTTCATCTTTTTTACCCTTGATGTAGATGGTTTGCCATTATATGCTGATGTTGGCTTAGGAACTACTGAAGAATATTATATTTTCACCAAAATTTCATTTGTTGTTACATATAATGGAAATCATGTCAACTTATTATTTATTTTTGTATGTTTCTAAAGATAATAAAAGTCGAATCTTCACAATCTGAACTAATCCAAATTAGAGAAAATACAAAGGTTAATTTTACAACTGAGGTAATTTTACTGTTCGAATATTTATCATCAAAGATTACATGGATTGAAGCAAATTTACCCATTGACTGGCGGTACAAGTACTACGATACAAGGAATATTACCGTTTTTTCTCTTTATTGCATTTTTTAGTGAAAGGTTTTAAGAGGAAGTATTATTTCATCTGTTGCTATACTGGGAATTCTATTGTTTACTGCAGGAATCGTTATCATGAGAACTACAAATTCAAGCAAGCTTCAAACATCAGATACACTTGAGGTTATTTAAGTCACTATAATTATTTACCTGTCAGGATTATGCATTTGACGAAAAAGGATGGAAAAGTATCAGAAATGATGTATTTCGATCTCCTGCCTTGACATTTTTTTTATCTGCAATCTGTGGATGTGGTGCCCAGCTCTCCCTATATGGTTTTCTGGTCTTGATCTTGTTATGGATGAAAAGAACATTAGAATCGTTTTTGAATACCTTTTTAAATATATCTTCTAGCAAAAGCTTTTATTTTCCGTTGTTCTATTTATATATTTGTACTGCCCCTGTTGCCGGATTTACTTCAACTTGGATACAGAAAATGTTTAAAAGTTGGTCTAATAATATTTATTTTGCAATTATTTAATAATTCTTTACCGAATTTTTAACTAAAGGTTTTATGTACTTTTAAATTTGATGTTTTTATGCTTAAATTGTTTGATTGTTATATTTTTTGTCCGAATCTTTGACCTTTTTTATTTTTATATGACGTGTGGGAAATTTGTGTATTTTTGTCATCAATAGAGATTATTATTTAGAATTAGACAAATTTTCGATTATTATACATTTTTCTTAAAAACTACAGATTCTAAATATGGAATACTATCTCAATGTGGTATAAAATTATTGGATTCACCTTCATCTTGTCAATGCACACTTTTCTGTATTTATTTTTTTCTAAATATAATTTAAATTTTTATAGTTAAAAATATCATATATAATGATATGATAGCCAATTATGATATATATATATATCTTTTTGTATTATTGATTTTATTTAGCTGTATTTTAGCACTAAATACTTAAAATTTCTATTGGTTTATGCTGAATTTACGTAAAATCAAAATATTGTATAATAATATTTATATTTTTACATTAAGACCTTTCATAGAAAAAAAGGCAAAAGTTTATTAATAAAAATATACCTTGATATTCCCAAATCACAGTTGCTGTATTTTTTCCAAATTTTTATTTCAAAACATTAATTTTTTGTAAAAACACATAACGATTACTTCGAAATAGTTAAAGATAAATTTTTGTTTTTAATAACTATGGTACTCCTTTGAATAATTTTCACCTATAAATAAAAGTGAAAAATTGTATGTATTATGGTTAATATAACAGCCATTCAGAATATTTTTTATAACTCAGTTTTTAAATAATTCTATTTTCTGAATTTTTTAGCAGGTCATCTGATTAGTTATTTTATATTAGTAAAAAACAATTTAGTATTTACGGCAATATTGATAGTAGTTAGCATAAGAATAATGTTCATCCTTTCATACAGCTAAATTCAAAGAAGCCTGGTAACAGATTACCAGCATTAATGTGTTTTCAGTTTGTTTGTTATGCCAATTTATATTAAATATATATTCAATCGATCAAAACTAATCGCTTTTATATTTATCGAAATGCCTTCTACATTATATCAATTTGCTTTAAAGTCATACCTGAAGTAATTTGTTTGTATCGATGAAAAATCGTAAGGGACCTTTTTTCGTCCAAAAAATCATGTTTCAATTTGCAAGTAAAATAAAAATCTTTTCATCGATACTTCAAAATTATAATTTTTTATCGTTTTACTGATTTAAATAATCCCTTGTAATACCTTGAAGGAGCCATTTGGATTCTCAAAAAATATTCCTCATTGGAGCATAAAATTTGTTTACGATAATTTTAATTTTGTTATGGTTTTTCTATAAATATTCGAAGGATAGCGAGTCAACGGAAATCATTTTCAATTTTTACTTCAATTAAAACAATATTAAATTCAAATATGTCAACTTGATTTAGCTATTTAGGTTCGAATTATATTTTTCATAAATATTTAGAAAAATTGGGTAGAATATAAATTGCCGTTAAAGTTTACATAACTTTTAAATTCCTTAACTGAATTATTGCTAACATATTTTATTCATTATTTTTAGCTGAAATCACTTATTAAATGTTGTAAATATTTTTGATGGATGGATATGCTTTTGAACTTGGCTAATAAAGATATCGTAGCATTTTCTAATCAATCTGCATTTACGTAATAATTTCTGTATTTCTAGAATAATTTAACAATACAGATCGATTATTTTAAACATAGGACGTATTGACTCCAAAATCTTTTATTTAATTTCTACTTGGTATTTTTTATGATAATATGATATCAGCCAACTATTTATTTTTTGACACATGAATCATTTATAACTTGAGCGACATTTTCTGTTATAATAATATCTATCTTTAACAAAAACTTAGATTATTGATTTTCTATATTTTTTAACTGTGTAAGAGGAAAAGAATATAATTGTAAATGTTATAATATACTTATAGTTTATTAATCGAGTCTTTTTTTATATCTGTACATAATTCGTTGAAAAATATTATCTAATTTAATAATTTTTTCTATGATCAAAAATATTTAAAAATTTAAGTAATATTCCCAATATCAACTTGCAAAGATATTTAGCTATTTAAGAATATAAATTAAAACTGTTAAATGTTGAAAATTAGACTGGGAACATATAGTTATTACATCAAAACGTTGTTTTTAAAAGGTGTAACATGGAAGAAAAAATTTATATAACCATTATTTTCAAGCACATCAAAAGATTGTGGCCATGATTCCAGAATTTATATCAATATTGGTATATCAATGATAACGCACATAGGCTACAATTTTAACATATATAACGTTACATAACATGTGTATACTGCTACAAAAATGCTGATAGTAAGAAATATTTTTTAAGTCATTTTAAATTATATTTATTTCATGGAGTAAACTTATTTGATATTTTTGGAATATAAGGATATCAGAGTTATTCAACAAATAACTGATTTTTTCTTTAAGGAATTTAAATATTTTTTAACATTTTTCCCATTTGATTTTTTAAGACTACTTGAATTCTTAACATTAATATTTTGAAAATTTATTTAGTCATATCAAATATATTAATAATACCGAAAATGATCCTTAACCTGTTTAGTATATTTTTTATCATAGGGACAGGATATCTATGGAAATATTAACGCAAAAATTTTGATCAATTCATATTTTTAATATGTTATTAAGAAGTGTATTTTTAAAAATTCTAAAATTTTACTTTTAGGAAATTCCAAACATGAATAGGATCTTTGACGAAAATTTAAACATTCAAATAATCGCTAATTGCTTTCTAGTCATATTTAAATTTTGAATTAGATATATTATTTAAATACAAACGTATGAAGTGGTTTTAAGCAATAAAAAAATAGAATTCATGTCTGTTTATATGATTAATTTATTTGATCCTGGATTTCTACTTAAAATATTTTTTCAATAAAATAAAATATATTTATATATTGTCATGCCATTTGGTACACTGAAAATAGACAAAAATAAAGAAAAGAATATAGTTTGCGTTTTTTTAATGATAGTTTAAAATTCTAAAACTTTATTATGTATAAAAAAAATATAAGTTAAAATAATATGAAAAAACATTTCTTAAAGTAGTTTTAAAGAATTAGCAGTGAGTCATCAAATGTCAAGAAATTACTCAGATTTTCAAGTTTGTAAATTTATTCTTACTTTATAATTATTTGATACCGTAGTTATGTATCCTGCATGATTTATAATTTTATGAATTTGGTTTTAAACTAATTTAAATTTCCTTTGGTCTTTATAAAACATTTATTTTCAACCTTAATAATTCTGTATACCCTTTAGCTGGAGTGACGAATCTGCTTTGAATTTTCGGAATTTTTATAAAAATAATTAATTAATTAAATTATTAGTTTTCAAACAGATATTTTAATATACTAATCTTTGCTTAACAAAACGTAAAAGATATTCTATTCGCTTTCGATATCGTTAAGGGATATAGATATATTATCCAGTTATCATATATAATCTTTTTATTTCTGTCTTACTAGTGCCATATTGCTATAGTTGCTACCTCTTGGGTTATTAATTTTTTGATAAATGGAATAAATTTCTTCTATAATATCAAATTGCAACAAAAAATTTCAACCTGCGATAGAATCGTTATATTCTTTTTAATATTATTTTTGTTTCATAAATTGAAAATGAATCCTCGATTAATTTTTATTTTTTACAAAATTATCTATTGTAAACCGTGATAATTCTTAATTGGCTTAAAATTTCATTAATAAGAAGATTTGGATATTTTAGTATACTTAGATAAGTTAAATTCTCACTCATATTTTTTAATAAATAAAATTAATGTAATCTTTAATGGTTTTGAAACCACCTAATATACCGATCCTCGATAACTTTTAAATCAGAGAGCGTTGATAGATTTTTCACATCACACCTTATTTTAAAAAAATTATCGAAATCTATTTTCAAAATTTTGACCGGTGCTTTCGCAATAACATACCTAAAAAAATTATTTTTAATTGTCATCAATTTTTTTCTTATCTTTTAATGCCCCAGAACAAATATTTTTCAATTTTGGTTTATGACTAATTCTTGTTGCATAGGTTACCTCTTCATAATCTGATCTGTCAATTTATATATCGTTTCATTTTTAAAATAAATATTGTTCAAATCCATATATTTTATATAATATTCTTAGCTTACTAGCTACTCTAAGAATTTTGGGTTAATACGAGTTATAATCTAAGACTATTTTTCTTCATCTTGTTTTGGGGAATTAAGAACTATTCGGTTTGATACTTCTCAGTTCGAGATAAACAATCCTCATTAGTGTTTTTTTAATTTATTTTCCTACACGTTATATTTTTATTTCACCGGAAGTTTTTAGTTTATTTGGAAATTTGGGTACTTTTCCAATTATTTCTTACAATTTTCTTTTGTTTCATGTGGAACTTTCAGATTGAACCTTTTTATTTTCATTTACAATTATTATAATTTACTATTTCATATATATATATATATATAT
>LDMZ01006626.1:0-10787 GCA_001455285.1 Sphaeromyxa zaharoni
TTCTATAAATGATATACTGATAATAAAACTTTATTTGTGATGTCCAACTTTTTAAAATTATGTTTTACATGAATTTTGAAATAGAATAACTGGTGCAAAGGTAGTCGTTTAATTGTTACAGATATTTATTCTGTTTTGAAAATATAAAATATAGCCTTAATTATTTTTTTAATAAATTTTTAGCTGCATAATATATACAATGAATTTACTGAAATAATTTCTGAAATGAGCGATTTATATAACGAGGTTTCATAGTATTTCTTTTTATATTTGGAGGTTGTGGAATTTTGTTTAGTTTATAAACAACATGCGAGGGTCGGTAGTTACGAGAATTTAACTGAAAATAGCACGATGAGTGTTGATTCCATCGACCATAATATTGAGATGAGTAAAAAATTAGGTAGGATATGATTTTATCATATTATTCAATCAGAATTGAGTGCCAGTAAATTAAAAAGAATGAGGGAAATACTAACCAACGCAGTTAAAGACAACGATGTTCTGAGAAAGAAAATAAGAGGCTCTTTACTTGTTATTTTTTTAAAAATAATAGAAAATAATGATCGTTTAAAAGTTTTTGAAGCAGATGCTTCTGCCAAAGATTCAAAAATTAATGCGTTAGAAAAATCACTTTGCGATATGAAACAGGAGAATGTTAGTCTAAAGGAGAATATGGCTTTATGTGTATCAGAAAAGGAAAATATAGAAAATAGTCTCAAGAAACAGATTGAAAAATTTGATAAACTTGACGTTTTGTGCAAAAATAGGGTATCTGCTCTAGAAGATGAGTATAATTCCTACAAGGTTTATATATTTTTAATATTCTAAGAATTATAGAGAAATTATTCAAGTGATATTCTTCAACATATCAATAGTAGTAACAGCAGAAATATGGAAGATTTAAATATGTTTTGTTGTTTATATATTTATTTCACTGTAAAGGACTTTTCTATTAGGACAATACTGCGAACTAAGTGCACATATTTTTGATCAAAAGTTTTGGTTGATTGAAATTATAATAAAATTATATAGAAACCAAATTAATCACTATCAAAACCTTCTAATCGCATCATGCAGTAAATATAAAGAATTTTCGGAAGATATCCAAAGTTTAAATAGAAACAAAATTAAGAATGCATCAAAAATCATCAACAAAATTAAAATTCTTTCGATGAAAATTGCTGATATTAAATCATTCTTCAATGATTCTTTAAATAGAATTGAAGAAATAGTTATAAGGCTAATAAACTTAGTTGAAGTTGAAACAAAAACTAAGAGTGTGAAATCATTGTCTGTTGTGCCTTTTAAGGAAAGTACTCCAGTTAAAAATAATAAATCTGAAAAATATGAACCGCTTTTTGACAATAATTTATCAATAAATACGTTAGGATTTACTTCTAGTCCGGAAAAACCGAAAAGACTTTCATTAAATCTAAGACAAATAATTGAAAATTGTCAGCTTGATTTTTTTATTTCTATAATTGTATTAGTTGAAACAGCCAATACTTATGGTGTATCCGATATGACGAGTGAAGAATTAGTTGAAATGTGGCAGGTTTTTACTATTATGAGAAATATATGATTTTTTCATTCAAAAATAACATTTTTTAACTATAACTTTTTTTTCTATATTTGCTAGCTACTTTGCTATGTATATTTAGTTTAAGTTATGTCTTATTAGCACACTGAAAAAGTTTAAAGCATATTTCGGGTAATAATACGTTGATCTATTTTCTCTAGTTGTTTTGTTGGGACCCTTTTTGACTAATATAAGATTATGGCTTGGGTCAGGTTTTTTTAGTCCCATTTTACAGTGTATTTAGGGAACAAATAATATCTTTTGTAATTAAAACCTAAAAGTAAATATCTAAGCGCAACCAAAATTACACCAGGTATTTACTTATGTGCAACGCCTACTTAAAATTTTAAAAGGGATTACTTTTGCTTAAATTTAATCTAGCTTTACTTTTGAACTATTCCATATATTCTCTTAAGTAATTGATCTTTTTTCTAAACGAATTTAGACATGATTTAAAAATTATATATATTTTATTAACGATTTCGAATTTTCATAATTTCATAAAATATTGAATAATAATTTACAGACGTTAAGAATATAATTTATTCAATGCTAATATTGAAATATCTTGTAGAAATTACCTTAATAAAAATATAGCACCAATGGGAATATTCCTCTTTAAATAAACTATAACTATAACAACTTAGTGATATTGGTAATTTATAATATCAATTTGTATATTTCAGCTTCTGGTAACAACTGCCATGTAAATTATTGATTTTCACTACCACATTATTACAAAAGATTTTTAAATCTTTAAACTGCCTTTTATAACTATATTTTAACAGGTTATAAAATAATTTTATCACATAAGTTCGATAGAATTGGCTTTTTAAAATAAATTAAGAAAAAAGCTAATTATTTTTTAGTAAATTTATTATTTTAATTTACTCGTTGCATATATTTTTAGACTGAAAAATATTTAAGCAGGATTTTGCTCTTCAAATGTCATAAGTTTCTTTAAAGAGCACCGTTTATTCCTTATGAATTATATGTAAAAAATAAAAATGTTCTGTGGTAATTAATTCTTTAATTCAAAAATTAATAATATATATTGAGCAAAATAATTATTTCCAATAGAGTAAATAGAGAAAAAATATAATTTTTTTTATATTTTGTTAAGATATTGGTTCTGTGTCATTTATCTTAGCAGGTACACGCAAACATTTTAAATATATAATATTTACCTGCTCACCTTAAGGATAAAGATGGTTGATCAAGCCTTCCCTCTGACTTCCTAATGTGATTTTAATATATTTAAAACTAAATCTGATTATGAATAACGTCAATTGTTCTGATCTCGTTGAATTTTTAAAAATGAGTTTTAAATCGAGTTTACATATCGAAATTACTTCTATAATCAGTATTGTGCTTATTAACGTGTTGTTGATTAACCTTCTTTCTCGTACGTTTACTTTTTTGTTCTAACGGTACCTGAAATTTGCATTTTTGATAATTTTAGGTTATTTATTGATTTATTAAAATTTTTATAGGGAAACATGCTGATTAAATATATCTTGAAATGCAAGATGTATGATCAGCTTAAAAAATAAAATTTGTATTCTTTTATTTAATAATGCGGTTTCTATTGGATTTATGTAATTTTTTATTATAGATTGACCTTGATAATATGTTACTTTTTTTTATGATTTTTTTCTTAAAATTGTAGAGTTGGTATATTCAGCAATGCTTTTCTTCGATAAGAAAACAAATTTTCAATCTTTTTTGTCAATTGTACCAATAAAAAATATATTTATGGAGCCTCTGTTTTTTCAAAGGTTGTTACTAAAAATATCGATGATAATACTGTGTTGTCATAATATGTCTATGCTTATATAATGCAGTCTTAATAGGGAACCTCAACTTGAATTTTTTGTCTTTTAAATATTTTTTATATAACATACATTCATTAATTTAATTAAATTTCTTGTAAATTTTTCCCCTGTTTATTCTGACCACAAGATTGAACTAAAACCATTTTTTTATCTTAACTCAACCATTACCGAATTGATTCTTCTATCATTCTTTTAATAATAAAGCCAGATATTTTGTTTTATATTCACTACACTTTAAAATATTGTAAAATTTTAATCATCATGAATTTTTTCACTTAATACATAATCAGTCAGATTTTGTCTATCATAATATTTATATGTTTGTAGCCTTAAAATCGTTGCACAAAATAATTTAAGCTTTAACAGTCGTTTTCTTCAATAAATAATTACTGCACCTTTTAAAGAGTATTTGAATCCCATAATTAATGTTAAAATGGTTTACAAAGGTCTTATTGAAATTAACATAATTGGTGAAATTCGTTGATTGTTAAGATTCTTAAATGAGAAAAATACTTTAACGTTCTACCCTTATTAGGTAAGCTATTGCTACTTTTCCCTTTGCGTTATTGGTTCTAACAGTAAAAAACAAATTTTTTGCATCAATTTTTCCTTAGGGGAACAGGCAAAGGTTGTTCTTCTTTTTAAGATACAAAAATTTTCACGGTTTTTAACGTTGATATCTATTCCGAATGGTTATACTTGTCAAAAGGATAATAGCTATGAATAAATTAGAAAACACTTTTTTAAGTTCAAAATTATTTTTTATACATCCAAAGGGTGTTTTACATTATAATATAGTTGTTGTATTCATTTGTAAGTGATATTATTAAAAAAATATTATTTTTCTATGCATTAGAGCAGAATGTTTATTTTTCTCCGTTCGTTTATTGCTAACACCAAGGTTTTGTTTGTTCTCTGTTCCATGGTTTGAAGGAGATAGGGTAATATTTTCCTACGAAAGTTCTAAGTTTTCTAAGCTAACGACTTAGTTGTCTGCCTTGCGGGACCAAATATTAGACATTAAAAATTGAAGTAAAACAAAGTTAAGGGCCTTAATTTATTAAAAATTTATTATTTGAAATTGATACTTTCATTGGAATAAAAGATCGTGATTTGTTATTTGTTGTGAAATCTGTAGATATCTCTTTCCTGGCGCCAGAATAATAAGCGTACCCGTTCATGCCAGTTGCTTGGATAAACCTCTCTTCAAAGAGTACATTTTTATATCAGACTTTCCTGAAAATTTTGAACAATTTTCCTATTAAATATTTAAGAACTATTTTTGTTAGACGAGCAGTATTTATATATATAAAGACCAATCAATTCTAATGTTTAGATGCTTAATTTTATATATCAAAATAAATGTACAGTTTTCTTTTTGAAAAATTATTGTTGATTTTATAACTGGTTTAAAATTTAAGATCTGAGCTTTTTATTTTTTGTCAGAAAAGTTGATAATGTCAAATAACTACTAAAAACACGAAAAAATCATTAATAGGAACACTACGATCACTAATATAAATTTGATATAACGTTTAACGGTATTTCTGAATTGATTCTGAACTTAGAAATTGTATTACACTATGTAGTTGTATTGAACTTTCACGAAATTTATTAATAAATAAACGAAGTGAAACTACATTACTAACAGTAAAAAACAAAATAATAATTGAAAGTGACTAGATGGACGCTCTTGGATCATCCAATATTGATAAAACTGATAGTACGTTCTGATGTTCGGGTTTTGGAAAAACTTTTTGTATGAAATAGATCAGATGGATATCAATATAAAATAGTATATTGAAGAGTAGTAAACTAATAATTTCTTGAGATAAATCGTGAATGAAGAACAAAGGTGATATTTTGTAAATATTTTCAAACAATAGTTATGTAAGCTGCCTAATGATTCAAAATAAACTGCCTACGAATTATGTATGCGATAAATAGTAAACTCATTGAATTTTGCGATATTTGAAAAAGAATTACAAATTTGAACATTTCAAAAAAAATTAAACTAATTAAGGGGCTTACTCTAGTTACTTGTATTATTTGTTCAGAAATTTTAACAAGTATATTTAATATATTTCTCCCGGTGGCATATGATGTGATTCTTTGACCACGTAACTCAAATCTTTTTTATCCTTCGACGTTCACTGTAGGTTCAATAAAAATAACTCATCATGAGTAATGATAACGTTTTTTATCTTTAGAGGGAAATTGTTTATGATATAATAACATTATATCATTAATCTCAAGTATATATTTTTGTTCGGAATATGTTTTTGACAACATTGCAGACGTGTAATTCTTTGTACTTTGATCGATCACTCTGCGTTATTTAGATGTAAGTTGTGTGTTATCAATGGTATGGGAGTAATTTCTAACCAAGTTTTAAATAAAGTAAAAATTAGGAACTATAGTTTAGTTAGTCAAAATTTATGTCAAGATGGGCTATATAACTAAAATTCATTCACTATTCCCTGGCCAAATTTATTTCTCGTAGAACATTTAACCACTTTGGACACCCCTGATTTGAAATGAATAAGCTTAGATTTTTAGAAACCTCAATAGTTCTTGTGTTTTTTTAGAATACGTAACCCGTTTTGCTAAACTATTAACACATGAGTGATCGCAAATTTACATATTTTATTCTCTAAGGGATATCGTATATACCTATGCGTTATGTACTCTTGATGGAAAATAAAATGTGAAGTCCTTACGAGCATCTTTGACTAGAAAGATCTTAAGCTTCGTTTACATATTTAGTGTTGTTATATTGATATTTAGAATATATTGAAATATATATAATAATTTTCATCTATGAGATAAATAATAAGGTTGAAAGTAGTGTTTATATTAAATAAATTTACACATCCTATCAGCTCTGAAGTTGATGAATCTATTGTATTGATCTATTAATTAGAAATTTCTAAAAAAAAATTAGATTTTTGAAAATCAATGAATATGGTGTGAATAATTAAAATTGATTGATGAAAAGCTGTAGTTTTAATATTTTTTGGTCGAAATTTTGCTATGATATATATAAATTTTTTGTTTTTCTATTCTAAATACGCTTATGATCAATGCAAGAAACGATATTTTTCTAATACTCTTATAAGTATCAATGATTGAAAGTAAGAATAAGCGATCTATAGTGTTATATTTTTTATAAATATTATTAAAATCATGATGAGGTGTTAATAAGAGTTAAAATATACGCAAATATTACTTTTAATTTAGTAACATGGCATGTTCAAATGATTCAACCTTTAAACCGGTTTAATGCTAGTTTTAGTGAAATTCTATAAAAATTTTTTGATTGATAAGAAATCTATCTTACCAAAACATTTTATATGGTTTATCTTGAATATATCTTGTGATTTAATTTGCTTAATTTCTCATGATAAATTAATACACAGAATTTAGGTACCTCCTTTGTAAATCTTGTGTCCAAACGCATTCATCCCAGAGTGTTTCTAACGAGGGTTAACATTAAGGAATATAATTCATGATTGCACATTGCATAGATAAAAAAACAAGTAGAAAACCATCCAAAGTTTAACAAATGCAATAGAAAATCTTGGGATAAACACGTAGAATTCTAGAGTAGTAGAAAATTAACAACGCATCTGATTAATTATTCAGATATGCTGTAAAGTTTTGAGGACAAAGTAGCTACATCTCCAGAATTTAAATAAACTCTTGAAACAACCATTCATGTACAATTTATTTTTACTGAAAAAAACTTCATTTGGAGTTTTTTTATCCCTCTTCCAAGATGCTAACAGTGGTTTAGGATACGATGCAGCACCTGCAAGCCCCGGTTATCAATTTTAATAGATGGTCATCTACCTTTTGTTTAAAAAAAAGGCTCCGTAAATCATGATTATATGGTTTTCGTATTTGATAATACTATTTGTTTTATTTATTTTCTTAATCCCTCCACACATTTCGGTTGAGACAATAATGACTTCGGAGGGGTATGCATAAAATCTGATGATTTCATTGAATCGTAAAAATATATAAATAAACTCAATGAATGATATCACTAACATATATCATTTTCAAATTTAAACTTATTCAACCCGTTTTAGTGATGATTGCTAATATTTATTAATATTTCGATTATTGTTGTCCAAGGATAATAACTTTCAAAGTTTTAATTACTTGGGATTATCACAAATGTAAATATTTGTAGCTAATTGAAACTGTGCATTAAGATTTGTTAGGAAAATATTTTTTCCTAGCTTGATTTATTTTTCTTACTAATTTTCCTTTAGAATCTTGAAGATTCAGAGCGTCAAAATGAGCTTCTTAGAGAGCAAGTTAGTTTTTTGAAAGGTGAAATTATTCGGTCGTATTATTTTGAAGGATCTAACGTTTCTAAGGATTGACAAGAACGAGGAAAGATCAAAGATCTTGGAACACTCTGAATACGTGAAGAATGTGGTCCTCAAGGCTATTCATCAATATTGAAATCTTACTAACATCATATAGTTTATCACTTCTCCGTCCGATGAGAAGGAAAAAATGATCCCTATTCTTGGTGAGACACTTCTATTGAACAAAGCGGAGCTGGATGCAGTAGTCACTGCTACGACGGGTATGAGTTACTCCCATACCTATCATGATCTAGGTAAAGGTGGATCTGAAGCCACGCAATCAAAGTTGCCGTGGTTACCTTACATTAACAGATGGATTTAGAGTGAATATTTTGAATATAACTACTTTAGAGATCATAACACTAAGAGTCTATTACAACTATAATCCGCTTTTAATAATCTCTGTTTATGTAATACAGCACTTGTTGGTCGATAGCGTGTACGGGTTCTGAGCAGTCTTGGGGTTGAGGAGAGGGTCGTTGATTTCGTTAGCAGCACAAAACTGGGCCAAATCCGAAGAAGCTTTAGAGACAGGTCTTCTAACGATTTCAAAACTCTGTTTCAACTGCTCCACTTGGATCGCTAGCTTTTCCTCGGGTCGCATCTGGTCACTCATCTCTACGTATCGACCAAGTGTAAACCCAGTTTTGCTAAGTATTGCGCATGGACGTTATTCATATTTAACTACATCTGCACACGCCCATCAATCCTATTTATCTGTCTCTGATCGTACTGTTTCATCATTCTCCTACTCTATAATCATTAATGATGCTTTGGTTCGGGTTTGATGGGTAAGTATGGTCCGACGGTTCGTTTAAGAGTTGCCTTGAAATTTTTTTTCTGTATATCTTCTATTGATATCATCAGCTGTGTTAGAAAGCATTTTGATAAATAATAATTCTGTTTTTATATACAATACTGATTATTGATATATCCGAAAATGTTTTTGTATGTATCTTTAATAAGTGCTTAAAGGAGATGATTTCTTTAATTAACAAAACGTATAATTCCGCACAAAAATTCTTCAGAAAGTAATATTATAATAGATAGATTCCTTTATATGTCTTTGTTATTTTTGTAAAGTTTTATATCAAGTTATTCTTAACTTGATTCTCTAATGATCTACAAAAAATCGTGAGTTTTGGATGATTTCTTTCAAAGATAAAAATCGACCGCTTTAGCGAAAAAAACTCAGTAATTATGCGTTACAATGATCTTAGATAAGCTTACCATACTAATTTTCGAACATTTTTTTGTTTTTTTAGGAGGATACTATATTTTAATGGTTTTTGTATCAAAATGTCCATAAAAGATTTTAAAAACTTTAATGGGCTTATATGGCTAAACTTTATTGTATTTCCCCTAATTCTATCTATTTTTTTTAGATTTTCAAATGAATCCGTCGATTTAAAAGAAATACTTATTATCTATCAATGCCAATACTTAAATAATAATGCTGTCAGCAATATACGTTGTCCATAACATTTCCTTTGGTAAAGACCTGTTTCTTGAATAAATACTGTGGCAAGAACATTTATTAATTCTGGAACAATGTTTAAAGGATATCAATATATCGTAAAAATAAAGACCATTAAAAATTAAAAGAGGAAAAATAGAATCTTTTCGAAAGGAATTTTGTTTCCAAGATAAAATCGAAGATCAACGATCAGCTATAACTTGTATCTTATTGATTCGTTAGAATCAGATATTCCTAATTTAATGTCATTACCAATCCTTGATGCGCTACTATTTCCGTGTATAGCAATTTTTATCACAATTGGTTACAAATAGTTAAGACTTAGAGTACATGACAATTAAAGGTCCAGGAATAACAGTTGAAGAAGTTGAATCAATGTCTGATAAAAGCAATCCTTATGATGGAAGTAATTTTAATGTAGTTTTAAACTGTAGTGAAGTAAAGAGGTCGCAAAAATATTTTCATTGGGAGTTCCTGATCAAACAGCAAGTTCCGTGTGAACTATTGTTCTAACCTAAGTTTGAGAGGATTTTACCAAAATATGCAACTTTCATCCGCTATAGCCTGTTTATCTATTTTACAATTCTGTACTTGTGAAGAACTTGGATGAAATTAAAGCATTTTTTTCCTAAAAACAGGATATCTCGCTGAAAATGAAGAGAGCCAACTAAATAAAGGCTGGATTAACTAATTATTACGCGAATTTATATGGAGAAGGAAGCATATATACTATTTATAGTCTAGTTGTTTCTATTCGTCAATAACTATATTATCCCTTAGTTTAGTGTTACAATTTCATATTGTTTTTTTTATTCACATATGCTGCACAGTAACACTTACATTATAGGGTGAATTCAAACGATATATTTTTACAATCGTATGCCGGGGTTTCATTGACTTTTGCGGCTTGTGACAACATCCCTCGTGCTTCTATTATGTTCATATTATAAATTAATTACTTTTAAAAAACATGTTTTTATTCATATCAACAAATAAGTGTAACATATTGTTTCAATTTTTCATTTCTGACTACATCTTCTAGATTCAAACAGATATGGCCAAAAGTTTCTGAACAAATCATTAAAATTTACGTTTATCGTACGCATTTATAAAGGGGTACACCATTGTCCAATATCTAGCATGTTATGACACTCATAGAATTCCTGATCACAGTGGTTGATTACTATATTCTCAATCATAGCAATAAAATTTCCTACTGATTGAATATTTGTTTAATTTTTTCGAAAGATGAACAAAAATGCCTTACTTTTATTTGTGCATTTTCAATATGAGTTTTCAATTACAAAATTTTGGTGTCGTTGATTGTATTTGAAATAAATCAACTTTGTTGCATTATGGATTTAAAAATAGTATTGTAGCGCCGGAAATCAGCAGTCCTAGACTGCAACCTACGCACATATATTGATCGGGGTCGGCGATTTGACCGTTCGCCGAACACCCAATGCGCAGGGGATTCCAACGCTGTAAAAGACGACATTAAAATGTAATCGACA
>LDMZ01006627.1:0-10788 GCA_001455285.1 Sphaeromyxa zaharoni
TTCTATAAATGATATACTGATAATAAAACTTTATTTGTGATGTCCAACTTTTTAAAATTATGTTTTACATGAATTTTGAAATAGAATAACTGGTGCAAAGGTAGTCGTTTAATTGTTACAGATATTTATTCTGTTTTGAAAATATAAAATATAGCCTTAATTATTTTTTTAATAAATTTTTAGCTGCATAATATATACAATGAATTTACTGAAATAATTTCTGAAATGAGCGATTTATATAACGAGGTTTCATAGTATTTCTTTTTATATTTGGAGGTTGTGGAATTTTGTTTAGTTTATAAACAACATGCGAGGGTCGGTAGTTACGAGAATTTAACTGAAAATAGCACGATGAGTGTTGATTCCATCGACCATAATATTGAGATGAGTAAAAAATTAGGTAGGATATGATTTTATCATATTATTCAATCAGAATTGAGTGCCAGTAAATTAAAAAGAATGAGGGAAATACTAACCAACGCAGTTAAAGACAACGATGTTCTGAGAAAGAAAATAAGAGGCTCTTTACTTGTTATTTTTTTAAAAATAATAGAAAATAATGATCGTTTAAAAGTTTTTGAAGCAGATGCTTCTGCCAAAGATTCAAAAATTAATGCGTTAGAAAAATCACTTTGCGATATGAAACAGGAGAATGTTAGTCTAAAGGAGAATATGGCTTTATGTGTATCAGAAAAGGAAAATATAGAAAATAGTCTCAAGAAACAGATTGAAAAATTTGATAAACTTGACGTTTTGTGCAAAAATAGGGTATCTGCTCTAGAAGATGAGTATAATTCCTACAAGGTTTATATATTTTTAATATTCTAAGAATTATAGAGAAATTATTCAAGTGATATTCTTCAACATATCAATAGTAGTAACAGCAGAAATATGGAAGATTTAAATATGTTTTGTTGTTTATATATTTATTTCACTGTAAAGGACTTTTCTATTAGGACAATACTGCGAACTAAGTGCACATATTTTTGATCAAAAGTTTTGGTTGATTGAAATTATAATAAAATTATATAGAAACCAAATTAATCACTATCAAAACCTTCTAATCGCATCATGCAGTAAATATAAAGAATTTTCGGAAGATATCCAAAGTTTAAATAGAAACAAAATTAAGAATGCATCAAAAATCATCAACAAAATTAAAATTCTTTCGATGAAAATTGCTGATATTAAATCATTCTTCAATGATTCTTTAAATAGAATTGAAGAAATAGTTATAAGGCTAATAAACTTAGTTGAAGTTGAAACAAAAACTAAGAGTGTGAAATCATTGTCTGTTGTGCCTTTTAAGGAAAGTACTCCAGTTAAAAATAATAAATCTGAAAAATATGAACCGCTTTTTGACAATAATTTATCAATAAATACGTTAGGATTTACTTCTAGTCCGGAAAAACCGAAAAGACTTTCATTAAATCTAAGACAAATAATTGAAAATTGTCAGCTTGATTTTTTTATTTCTATAATTGTATTAGTTGAAACAGCCAATACTTATGGTGTATCCGATATGACGAGTGAAGAATTAGTTGAAATGTGGCAGGTTTTTACTATTATGAGAAATATATGATTTTTTCATTCAAAAATAACATTTTTTAACTATAACTTTTTTTTCTATATTTGCTAGCTACTTTGCTATGTATATTTAGTTTAAGTTATGTCTTATTAGCACACTGAAAAAGTTTAAAGCATATTTCGGGTAATAATACGTTGATCTATTTTCTCTAGTTGTTTTGTTGGGACCCTTTTTGACTAATATAAGATTATGGCTTGGGTCAGGTTTTTTTAGTCCCATTTTACAGTGTATTTAGGGAACAAATAATATCTTTTGTAATTAAAACCTAAAAGTAAATATCTAAGCGCAACCAAAATTACACCAGGTATTTACTTATGTGCAACGCCTACTTAAAATTTTAAAAGGGATTACTTTTGCTTAAATTTAATCTAGCTTTACTTTTGAACTATTCCATATATTCTCTTAAGTAATTGATCTTTTTTCTAAACGAATTTAGACATGATTTAAAAATTATATATATTTTATTAACGATTTCGAATTTTCATAATTTCATAAAATATTGAATAATAATTTACAGACGTTAAGAATATAATTTATTCAATGCTAATATTGAAATATCTTGTAGAAATTACCTTAATAAAAATATAGCACCAATGGGAATATTCCTCTTTAAATAAACTATAACTATAACAACTTAGTGATATTGGTAATTTATAATATCAATTTGTATATTTCAGCTTCTGGTAACAACTGCCATGTAAATTATTGATTTTCACTACCACATTATTACAAAAGATTTTTAAATCTTTAAACTGCCTTTTATAACTATATTTTAACAGGTTATAAAATAATTTTATCACATAAGTTCGATAGAATTGGCTTTTTAAAATAAATTAAGAAAAAAGCTAATTATTTTTTAGTAAATTTATTATTTTAATTTACTCGTTGCATATATTTTTAGACTGAAAAATATTTAAGCAGGATTTTGCTCTTCAAATGTCATAAGTTTCTTTAAAGAGCACCGTTTATTCCTTATGAATTATATGTAAAAAATAAAAATGTTCTGTGGTAATTAATTCTTTAATTCAAAAATTAATAATATATATTGAGCAAAATAATTATTTCCAATAGAGTAAATAGAGAAAAAATATAATTTTTTTTATATTTTGTTAAGATATTGGTTCTGTGTCATTTATCTTAGCAGGTACACGCAAACATTTTAAATATATAATATTTACCTGCTCACCTTAAGGATAAAGATGGTTGATCAAGCCTTCCCTCTGACTTCCTAATGTGATTTTAATATATTTAAAACTAAATCTGATTATGAATAACGTCAATTGTTCTGATCTCGTTGAATTTTTAAAAATGAGTTTTAAATCGAGTTTACATATCGAAATTACTTCTATAATCAGTATTGTGCTTATTAACGTGTTGTTGATTAACCTTCTTTCTCGTACGTTTACTTTTTTGTTCTAACGGTACCTGAAATTTGCATTTTTGATAATTTTAGGTTATTTATTGATTTATTAAAATTTTTATAGGGAAACATGCTGATTAAATATATCTTGAAATGCAAGATGTATGATCAGCTTAAAAAATAAAATTTGTATTCTTTTATTTAATAATGCGGTTTCTATTGGATTTATGTAATTTTTTATTATAGATTGACCTTGATAATATGTTACTTTTTTTTATGATTTTTTTCTTAAAATTGTAGAGTTGGTATATTCAGCAATGCTTTTCTTCGATAAGAAAACAAATTTTCAATCTTTTTTGTCAATTGTACCAATAAAAAATATATTTATGGAGCCTCTGTTTTTTCAAAGGTTGTTACTAAAAATATCGATGATAATACTGTGTTGTCATAATATGTCTATGCTTATATAATGCAGTCTTAATAGGGAACCTCAACTTGAATTTTTTGTCTTTTAAATATTTTTTATATAACATACATTCATTAATTTAATTAAATTTCTTGTAAATTTTTCCCCTGTTTATTCTGACCACAAGATTGAACTAAAACCATTTTTTTATCTTAACTCAACCATTACCGAATTGATTCTTCTATCATTCTTTTAATAATAAAGCCAGATATTTTGTTTTATATTCACTACACTTTAAAATATTGTAAAATTTTAATCATCATGAATTTTTTCACTTAATACATAATCAGTCAGATTTTGTCTATCATAATATTTATATGTTTGTAGCCTTAAAATCGTTGCACAAAATAATTTAAGCTTTAACAGTCGTTTTCTTCAATAAATAATTACTGCACCTTTTAAAGAGTATTTGAATCCCATAATTAATGTTAAAATGGTTTACAAAGGTCTTATTGAAATTAACATAATTGGTGAAATTCGTTGATTGTTAAGATTCTTAAATGAGAAAAATACTTTAACGTTCTACCCTTATTAGGTAAGCTATTGCTACTTTTCCCTTTGCGTTATTGGTTCTAACAGTAAAAAACAAATTTTTTGCATCAATTTTTCCTTAGGGGAACAGGCAAAGGTTGTTCTTCTTTTTAAGATACAAAAATTTTCACGGTTTTTAACGTTGATATCTATTCCGAATGGTTATACTTGTCAAAAGGATAATAGCTATGAATAAATTAGAAAACACTTTTTTAAGTTCAAAATTATTTTTTATACATCCAAAGGGTGTTTTACATTATAATATAGTTGTTGTATTCATTTGTAAGTGATATTATTAAAAAAATATTATTTTTCTATGCATTAGAGCAGAATGTTTATTTTTCTCCGTTCGTTTATTGCTAACACCAAGGTTTTGTTTGTTCTCTGTTCCATGGTTTGAAGGAGATAGGGTAATATTTTCCTACGAAAGTTCTAAGTTTTCTAAGCTAACGACTTAGTTGTCTGCCTTGCGGGACCAAATATTAGACATTAAAAATTGAAGTAAAACAAAGTTAAGGGCCTTAATTTATTAAAAATTTATTATTTGAAATTGATACTTTCATTGGAATAAAAGATCGTGATTTGTTATTTGTTGTGAAATCTGTAGATATCTCTTTCCTGGCGCCAGAATAATAAGCGTACCCGTTCATGCCAGTTGCTTGGATAAACCTCTCTTCAAAGAGTACATTTTTATATCAGACTTTCCTGAAAATTTTGAACAATTTTCCTATTAAATATTTAAGAACTATTTTTGTTAGACGAGCAGTATTTATATATATAAAGACCAATCAATTCTAATGTTTAGATGCTTAATTTTATATATCAAAATAAATGTACAGTTTTCTTTTTGAAAAATTATTGTTGATTTTATAACTGGTTTAAAATTTAAGATCTGAGCTTTTTATTTTTTGTCAGAAAAGTTGATAATGTCAAATAACTACTAAAAACACGAAAAAATCATTAATAGGAACACTACGATCACTAATATAAATTTGATATAACGTTTAACGGTATTTCTGAATTGATTCTGAACTTAGAAATTGTATTACACTATGTAGTTGTATTGAACTTTCACGAAATTTATTAATAAATAAACGAAGTGAAACTACATTACTAACAGTAAAAAACAAAATAATAATTGAAAGTGACTAGATGGACGCTCTTGGATCATCCAATATTGATAAAACTGATAGTACGTTCTGATGTTCGGGTTTTGGAAAAACTTTTTGTATGAAATAGATCAGATGGATATCAATATAAAATAGTATATTGAAGAGTAGTAAACTAATAATTTCTTGAGATAAATCGTGAATGAAGAACAAAGGTGATATTTTGTAAATATTTTCAAACAATAGTTATGTAAGCTGCCTAATGATTCAAAATAAACTGCCTACGAATTATGTATGCGATAAATAGTAAACTCATTGAATTTTGCGATATTTGAAAAAGAATTACAAATTTGAACATTTCAAAAAAAATTAAACTAATTAAGGGGCTTACTCTAGTTACTTGTATTATTTGTTCAGAAATTTTAACAAGTATATTTAATATATTTCTCCCGGTGGCATATGATGTGATTCTTTGACCACGTAACTCAAATCTTTTTTATCCTTCGACGTTCACTGTAGGTTCAATAAAAATAACTCATCATGAGTAATGATAACGTTTTTTATCTTTAGAGGGAAATTGTTTATGATATAATAACATTATATCATTAATCTCAAGTATATATTTTTGTTCGGAATATGTTTTTGACAACATTGCAGACGTGTAATTCTTTGTACTTTGATCGATCACTCTGCGTTATTTAGATGTAAGTTGTGTGTTATCAATGGTATGGGAGTAATTTCTAACCAAGTTTTAAATAAAGTAAAAATTAGGAACTATAGTTTAGTTAGTCAAAATTTATGTCAAGATGGGCTATATAACTAAAATTCATTCACTATTCCCTGGCCAAATTTATTTCTCGTAGAACATTTAACCACTTTGGACACCCCTGATTTGAAATGAATAAGCTTAGATTTTTAGAAACCTCAATAGTTCTTGTGTTTTTTTAGAATACGTAACCCGTTTTGCTAAACTATTAACACATGAGTGATCGCAAATTTACATATTTTATTCTCTAAGGGATATCGTATATACCTATGCGTTATGTACTCTAGCTGGAAAATAAAATGTGAAGTCCGTACGACCATCTTTGGCTAGAAAGATTTTAAGCTTCGTTTACATATTTAGTGTTGTTATATTGATATTTAGAATGTATTGAAATATATATAATAATTTTCATCTATGAGATAAATAATAAGGATGAAAAATAGTGTTTATATTAAATAAATTTACACATCCTATCAGCTCTGAAGTTGATGAATCTATTGTATTGATCTATTAATTAGAAATTTCTAAAAAAAAATTAGATTTTTGAAAATCAATGAATATGGTGTGAATAATTAAAATTGATTGATGAAAAGCTGTAGTTTTAATATTTTTTGGTCGAAATTTTGCTATGATATATATAAATTTTTTGTTTTTCTATTCTAAATACGCTTATGATCAATGCAAGAAACGATATTTTTCTAATACTCTTATAAGTATCAATGATTGAAAGTAAGAATAAGCGATCTATAGTGTTATATTTTTTATAAATATTATTAAAATCATGATGAGGTGTTAATAAGAGTTAAAATATACGCAAATATTACTTTTAATTTAGTAACATGGCATGTTCAAATGATTCAACCTTTAAACCGGTTTAATGCTAGTTTTAGTGAAATTCTATAAAAATTTTTTGATTGATAAGAAATCTATCTTACCAAAACATTTTATATGGTTTATCTTGAATATATCTTGTGATTTAATTTGCTTAATTTCTCATGATAAATTAATACACAGAATTTAGGTACCTCCTTTGTAAATCTTGTGTCCAAACGCATTCATCCCAGAGTGTTTCTAACGAGGGTTAACATTAAGGAATATAATTCATGATTGCACATTGCATAGATAAAAAAACAAGTAGAAAACCATCCAAAGTTTAACAAATGCAATAGAAAATCTTGGGATAAACACGTAGAATTCTAGAGTAGTAGAAAATTAACAACGCATCTGATTAATTATTCAGATATGCTGTAAAGTTTTGAGGACAAAGTAGCTACATCTCCAGAATTTAAATAAACTCTTGAAACAACCATTCATGTACAATTTATTTTTACTGAAAAAAACTTCATTTGGAGTTTTTTTATCCCTCTTCCAAGATGCTAACAGTGGTTTAGGATACGATGCAGCACCTGCAAGCCCCGGTTATCAATTTTAATAGATGGTCATCTACCTTTTGTTTAAAAAAAAGGCTCCGTAAATCATGATTATATGGTTTTCGTATTTGATAATACTATTTGTTTTATTTATTTTCTTAATCCCTCCACACATTTCGGTTGAGACAATAATGACTTCGGAGGGGTATGCATAAAATCTGATGATTTCATTGAATCGTAAAAATATATAAATAAACTCAATGAATGATATCACTAACATATATCATTTTCAAATTTAAACTTATTCAACCCGTTTTAGTGATGATTGCTAATATTTATTAATATTTCGATTATTGTTGTCCAAGGATAATAACTTTCAAAGTTTTAATTACTTGGGATTATCACAAATGTAAATATTTGTAGCTAATTGAAACTGTGCATTAAGATTTGTTAGGAAAATATTTTTTCCTAGCTTGATTTATTTTTCTTACTAATTTTCCTTTAGAATCTTGAAGATTCAGAGCGTCAAAATGAGCTTCTTAGAGAGCAAGTTAGTTTTTTGAAAGGTGAAATTATTCGGTCGTATTATTTTGAAGGATCTAACGTTTCTAAGGATTGACAAGAACGAGGAAAGATCAAAGATCTTGGAACACTCTGAATACGTGAAGAATGTGGTCCTCAAGGCTATTCATCAATATTGAAATCTTACTAACATCATATAGTTTATCACTTCTCCGTCCGATGAGAAGGAAAAAATGATCCCTATTCTTGGTGAGACACTTCTATTGAACAAAGCGGAGCTGGATGCAGTAGTCACTGCTACGACGGGTATGAGTTACTCCCATACCTATCATGATCTAGGTAAAGGTGGATCTGAAGCCACGCAATCAAAGTTGCCGTGGTTACCTTACATTAACAGATGGATTTAGAGTGAATATTTTGAATATAACTACTTTAGAGATCATAACACTAAGAGTCTATTACAACTATAATCCGCTTTTAATAATCTCTGTTTATGTAATACAGCACTTGTTGGTCGATAGCGTGTACGGGTTCTGAGCAGTCTTGGGGTTGAGGAGAGGGTCGTTGATTTCGTTAGCAGCACAAAACTGGGCCAAATCCGAAGAAGCTTTAGAGACAGGTCTTCTAACGATTTCAAAACTCTGTTTCAACTGCTCCACTTGGATCGCTAGCTTTTCCTCGGGTCGCATCTGGTCACTCATCTCTACGTATCGACCAAGTGTAAACCCAGTTTTGCTAAGTATTGCGCATGGACGTTATTCATATTTAACTACATCTGCACACGCCCATCAATCCTATTTATCTGTCTCTGATCGTACTGTTTCATCATTCTCCTACTCTATAATCATTAATGATGCTTTGGTTCGGGTTTGATGGGTAAGTATGGTCCGACGGTTCGTTTAAGAGTTGCCTTGAAATTTTTTTTCTGTATATCTTCTATTGATATCATCAGCTGTGTTAGAAAGCATTTTGATAAATAATAATTCTGTTTTTATATACAATACTGATTATTGATATATCCGAAAATGTTTTTGTATGTATCTTTAATAAGTGCTTAAAGGAGATGATTTCTTTAATTAACAAAACGTATAATTCCGCACAAAAATTCTTCAGAAAGTAATATTATAATAGATAGATTCCTTTATATGTCTTTGTTATTTTTGTAAAGTTTTATATCAAGTTATTCTTAACTTGATTCTCTAATGATCTACAAAAAATCGTGAGTTTTGGATGATTTCTTTCAAAGATAAAAATCGACCGCTTTAGCGAAAAAAACTCAGTAATTATGCGTTACAATGATCTTAGATAAGCTTACCATACTAATTTTCGAACATTTTTTTGTTTTTTTAGGAGGATACTATATTTTAATGGTTTTTGTATCAAAATGTCCATAAAAGATTTTAAAAACTTTAATGGGCTTATATGGCTAAACTTTATTGTATTTCCCCTAATTCTATCTATTTTTTTTAGATTTTCAAATGAATCCGTCGATTTAAAAGAAATACTTATTATCTATCAATGCCAATACTTAAATAATAATGCTGTCAGCAATATACGTTGTCCATAACATTTCCTTTGGTAAAGACCTGTTTCTTGAATAAATACTGTGGCAAGAACATTTATTAATTCTGGAACAATGTTTAAAGGATATCAATATATCGTAAAAATAAAGACCATTAAAAATTAAAAGAGGAAAAATAGAATCTTTTCGAAAGGAATTTTGTTTCCAAGATAAAATCGAAGATCAACGATCAGCTATAACTTGTATCTTATTGATTCGTTAGAATCAGATATTCCTAATTTAATGTCATTACCAATCCTTGATGCGCTACTATTTCCGTGTATAGCAATTTTTATCACAATTGGTTACAAATAGTTAAGACTTAGAGTACATGACAATTAAAGGTCCAGGAATAACAGTTGAAGAAGTTGAATCAATGTCTGATAAAAGCAATCCTTATGATGGAAGTAATTTTAATGTAGTTTTAAACTGTAGTGAAGTAAAGAGGTCGCAAAAATATTTTCATTGGGAGTTCCTGATCAAACAGCAAGTTCCGTGTGAACTATTGTTCTAACCTAAGTTTGAGAGGATTTTACCAAAATATGCAACTTTCATCCGCTATAGCCTGTTTATCTATTTTACAATTCTGTACTTGTGAAGAACTTGGATGAAATTAAAGCATTTTTTTCCTAAAAACAGGATATCTCGCTGAAAATGAAGAGAGCCAACTAAATAAAGGCTGGATTAACTAATTATTACGCGAATTTATATGGAGAAGGAAGCATATATACTATTTATAGTCTAGTTGTTTCTATTCGTCAATAACTATATTATCCCTTAGTTTAGTGTTACAATTTCATATTGTTTTTTTTATTCACATATGCTGCACAGTAACACTTACATTATAGGGTGAATTCAAACGATATATTTTTACAATCGTATGCCGGGGTTTCATTGACTTTTGCGGCTTGTGACAACATCCCTCGTGCTTCTATTATGTTCATATTATAAATTAATTACTTTTAAAAAACATGTTTTTATTCATATCAACAAATAAGTGTAACATATTGTTTCAATTTTTCATTTCTGACTACATCTTCTAGATTCAAACAGATATGGCCAAAAGTTTCTGAACAAATCATTAAAATTTACGTTTATCGTACGCATTTATAAAGGGGTACACCATTGTCCAATATCTAGCATGTTATGACACTCATAGAATTCCTGATCACAGTGGTTGATTACTATATTCTCAATCATAGCAATAAAATTTCCTACTGATTGAATATTTGTTTAATTTTTTCGAAAGATGAACAAAAATGCCTTACTTTTATTTGTGCATTTTCAATATGAGTTTTCAATTACAAAATTTTGGTGTCGTTGATTGTATTTGAAATAAATCAACTTTGTTGCATTATGGATTTAAAAATAGTATTGTAGCGCCGGAAATCAGCAGTCCTAGACTGCAACCTACGCACATATATTGATCGGGGTCGGCGATTTGACCGTTCGCCGAACACCCAATGCGCAGGGGATTCCAACGCTGTAAAAGACGACATTAAAATGTAATCGACA
>LDMZ01006678.1:0-11647 GCA_001455285.1 Sphaeromyxa zaharoni
TTTTTTAAAAATTGCGTTTCATGAAACATTTACTAAGAGTTCGTATTACTGGGCAAACTATTGATATTTGTCGGATGGGAATAAAATTGAATCATCGTAAAAAATTGTGTATTTTATTGTCATTAGAAAATATTTATGGGCATAAATGTGTTAACAAGTGCCGCATAGTCATTCTACATGGTTTTTGATACATAAAATTATGAAGGACAGGCTGTAATGTTCTGAAATAATCGATACATTAATTTAAATCACTAATTGACATGTCTTAAAACCTTTGTAAATTTCAATTACCAATTAATATTAAATTTCTTTACTATATTCATAAAAATTTATTAGGAAAATTGAAATTCATTCAAAACCTAGTTGAAACCTTTATAAACTGCCAACCATGTCAATATTGAGTACCTCATATATGGAACATTCGTCTTCATATACTGTATTAAGTTATTCTTCTCTTCGAAAATATTAGCACAGATGATTTTTTTATCCTAACAATTTTTGAGTAGTTTAGATAAATATAACAGAACTTGACCAAAATATTATAAATGATTATGTTCAGCCTCATACTCTTTATAACCCTGAATTGCATAGGTTAAAAACCTATATTCTTTTAAACTCAGTTCGATGAACCAGTAAATCAAATTTTTTTACTAGTTTTGCCCATGTCAGGCTGTCGAAGGTATTTTACGATAATTCATTTTAAATAATATTCCCTCACTTTAGTTTTTTTCATAAAAATATAATAAAACGTATTCTCTTTAAAGTTATAATAACAAAAATATTTTATAAAAATTCTGACAAGTAGTTCGGATGATAAGTGACTCTTCTTTGTGTCCACGTCATTAAAAACCTACTTATTCACCCATTCCGAGGTCGCGGAAGGTAGTCAACACGGCAACCGAACAACTAGTAAAAAGCTGTGTTTTTGTCGCCTCACCGTTCAAGTTACCACAATTCAATATAAATATTAATGTGATTATTCCGAAATCATAGAGGTTTATTAATTTATCATCAACCAATGATTTTTCACAATGGTATATTTTCTTTCAAGTTACGAATGAGCCAATTTTTCTTAAGGCTAAAAGCTTATCGTATATGAAATTAAATGTATGAAAAAAGTAATTATGTCATTTATAATTTACGCGACCCAACTGCATCTTAAATTTCAAAAGTTTTCCTCCGTTAATAGTATTTAATGTATCACACATCAAATACTTCTAATGAGAACTCTTATATATACGATGTTTGTTAATGTGTAGTTCAAACAGGATTATAAATAATGTTATTGTAGTGTGACATTTTTCTAAGAAAATTCATAAAATATATTGGTTGATTATTTTTCGATTGATAACTAGGTATTAAAAAGTCATTAATGATTATTAATTTCTTATTTTTAATAGATGACGAACTTTAAAGCAAAAATTATGGTATCATATTTTGCAGAAAAATATGATAACGAATAATCACTTTCGAACAATTATGATCGACGTAAAAAAACAGCTTTGTTAAGAAACAAAATCTCGATTGCATTTATTTTTAGTACCATAGGATATAAATATTATTTGTAAAATAACATGGTAATTATTTCAATTCCATATATTTTGCTTGCCCTATCATAAAACTGATTCTATAATTTTATGAAAATCGAATTAACTGTTCTTCTATTTTTATTTAACCTATTATTCAGCTTTAGATAAATTTTCAAAAAAAAATAACTAATTCGTTTTATTAAGAATATACAGTTAAAAGGAATTATAAGTTCCACCAAATTCTAAATAATTTAAAATTGTTTACTTTCTCAAGTATTACATTACGCTATAACATTAATTACAGACTGAGGTAATATTTTCTTATATATTTAAAAGTTGAAAGGTAAAAGATACCAGGGTTAATTTTAAATTTTATTTAAAAAAATATGAAAAAGTAGGAATCCACAAGCTCAATTAAATTTGTGCTCCGTTTATGCTCGAGAGTTTAAATTTAGACAAGTGATGTAAAGCTATTCGTACTAATTAAGGCGAATCAAACAAGTTTGCCTTTTTTATATCATGATGATCCCTTTTTATTAAATTTTTATTATGAACCATATTTCAATCATCCAAAAATATTATAAAACGTTTTTCCTTTTCATTATATAAGTAATTATAGAAAACCTTTGAATGACCGAATTTAAAACCAAGAAAATAACAGTATTTTTACTCTTAAAGTAAGCTTAAAAAATATTTGTATAATATTTTTAACCTTTTCGTAAATTACATCTAATGGAGTGGCCGAACAAGACCCACGTGCTCATCCCATCTATCTGTTGATACATTATTCCTATTTTTTTTATTTTGATTATTATCAATTGGTTACACACATTAACAATAGATTTAGCATAAAAAATACTAAGTTCATTAATCGTTACAACAATCGACAAGAATTTATTTGCCATTTAATGTGTAGGGAAGGAAATAAATTTCAAAGTTAAATGTTCATGATCAACTGCGTTAATAGATATAATTCCATGGAAGTTAAATTATCGTAACTGTTCTGAAGTGGTATGTTAAAACTTCTTTCATGACTTGAAAAACTAAATAATACCAACATCGTCTATCCAGACGGATTTTCAAAAAAAAAATACTTTTAAAAAAGTAAAAATCTAATAGAAAAAATCTCTTGAATCAACGCGATTGTTAGTATTTTTGTAATGATAAGTTTTCCACATCGAGTATGCAAAGGGTCCATATATATATAAAAAGAAGTACTAGATCGCTGCATTTTCTGTGAACCAACGCAATACTCAAGCAGATGTAAGAGATCATAAATGTATGATTATTTTTACCTGTTATAATTCCCTTTACTATCTGAATGAGTTACGACAAGGCGTGCACGTACGGAGAAGTTCTACGTAGGAGAGAGATTATAGTAATAAATATATCGCCAACTATTTACATGCTTAACTTTATCAGATTTGACTATAAAATTTTTTAAGGATCTACTCAGTCCATTGGAATGAAAGGGCTCATAAGGGAAGTGAAACGTTTTTGTTTCCAAAATGAGAATTTCTCACAAGTTATGTAAAATGCCTTGTCAGATAATTATCATCAATTTGTTTTTTTCAAACTCTAATTAAACGTTACCGGGGTTTCAATATAAATGTTGGGTGCTACATAACCTAATGATCTAGTATAGTTTTTCTCAGATACATATAGGCGTTAAAAATACCCCAGATAATCAGGAATGTCAGATGCACTTTAAATCGTTGATGGAAAATTTATTTGCAACGTTCTAAAAATAAAAATAATGAAATAAGTAGAATAATAACTGTTTTTCTAAATAAATTACACTATTATATTTGAATTCCATCATTAGAATCCTTTTGTGAATGATGTACTTAACGGAGTCTTCAAATATTCTAAATATAATTTAAATTAACAACAAACAATTGCAAATACTCCTCACCGTATTCAGTATATGATTTAATACTCTTTATGTTATTGAATGTAGAAAATTTACCTCAGGTGAGAAAAAAGAAAGAAAGCATATTCAAATTATTGGAGAGATAGATAAATATATTTAATTCGTAAGTTTCTATCAGTTTAAATATCATGTGTTACTTCTTTGGAAAAACAGTAATTTCAAGGTATGCCCGGTTTTTTAGGTTCATGTCAATATGAAGATTCCTAAAAAAAATATTCCTGTTCCTATCAAGAAAATAGCAAAAAGTAAAAGATTTTTTTATAATTTATAAAAAAAACTCGAATATTTATTTAGATTTCGCGAAAGTATATCTATGAAATTAAACTCAGTTATACGATTAAATATATTTATACAAGCCACTTTAAATAATTTTAATCAGTAATTTCGGTTTTTATATCGAACAAAGTATGATTCTTTACTAGAAATTCTGCCATTACAAACAATTTTACCAATACTATCTTTCGTACATTATATGTATCTATAATCAGTTTATTACATAGTTTCACGTAAAAAGATCCAAGTGGAATTAAATTTTTTTTTTCATATTTTTAGTACAAATATAACAGTTTAATAGAATACACTTGGCTAACTACTTTGACGAAAACTATTCTACTTCTAACTCAAATTATTTATACTAGCCGGCCTTAGGTCACATCTTGTTTGTTTATTTTACAGTTATAAACTATTCTAAGGCTTGATGTAATCCTCTCTTCTGAAAACATCCATTAAAAAGGCCTACAAGAAATATATGGTTATAAAATAATACTATCCGAATCTCTTTGATAACATAGGAGGAAGTGTATTGTCATCGCTTACATCTTTTAAAAAATTGTAAACTCAGTATTTTTATGATGAAGATACTTATTAGACAAAATAACTTCATGAACTTGCTGTTTTTAAAAGATATTTTATAATAAGCGATGTAAATCCAATTTTATTTATTTTAAAAGGTTGTTAATATTTCTCAATATAGTTTGAAACCTCACTAAGTGTTATTGATATTTCACATATTATATATTAACTATTCTGCTAATATAACCAAATTTATTATATTTACCAAAATAGAATTTTTGAAATCAATGTTTTTTCTATCTAAATTTCTTATAAGCATATATAGAGATTTTCATCTAAAGGTGAATATACCTATATTTTTATTGATGTCAAATAAACGATTAAACCTTTCATAGCTAATAACAAAGAAGTCATGCCGATCAAAGCTAAACAAAGACCATACTTTCAAGTTTTTACCATTTATTTCTATAAAAATAACTCGGCCGATAATTTACATAAATTCCATCGTATCAGAATACATCAAGACCTTTAAAAATTTGGTACCGTTTATTAGTCTAATCAATTACCTTTCGAGGCAATGCATTTTAAAATTAACTGTAGGATTTATCTACCAGTGCTTACAAGTAATCATGCTCTAATTTTTAGTATTTTTATCATTTAACCGATCAGGAATCACCATATTATGTAAACATTCTGATTAATCCATGTCATAATGTTACACATCTGCATTTGAAAACAGCAAAATTTAATGAACAAAACGATTATATTCTTGTCTATATTGCAAAAATTATAACTTAAATGCGTAGCATAACTACCATAATGCTCTATTTACATATAATAGTGAACACTCATCCAGTTCCAAAATTATGTGCAAAATACTAAATCTTTCTCCGGGTATACATATTTATATAGATGTTAATAAATCAGTTCTTCCATTAAAATTAAAATATTAGTTATTTGTATTTATGTCAATTGCATGAATTTCAATCGTTCTCTATTACCTATGTAAAAATTATTAGTGTTATAACCCTCTTAATTATAAGGAACATTAAGTGAGCGGCAAAAAGGTGGACGCGCAGGGGTCAAATCACGCGGCGAATTTAATAGACTAATAAACCTGATATTTCTCTGTCTTAATTTATCACATTTGGAGTAGTCTATGGTTCACGTTTTTAGGAGACGGTTCCAATATAACATCTTATAAGTCGTATATTTTATTCATCCCACGTTACAGCATGTCCAAATTAAATTTAATCTAATTAAATCGCGAGATGTGCAAGGGTCATATTACTATTTATATATATATAGCTTTCTTACATTTTATCAAAATCGGCTTCAAAGACTTTTAAGGTATGTTTAAAGTCGTTATTATACCAAATATACGACTTTGTTACAAAATACTGCTACTTGATAAAATATAGTTATATTGGAGATGATATGCTGAAACTCTACCCAATCTACATTTACTTTTATATAGTTAATATTTCCCAATGTATTCCCTCGAAAAATATTATGCAACATTTAAAATCCATCCTCATATTTTACAATAAGTATTATAAAATTGTTATACAACTTTTCATACTTCCAACGAAGTACCTAACACCTTTTTATTTGATGAGTAAAAATTAAAGCTAGTTACTTCAATATACATTTACAGCCGTCGACATCGCCAATTTTCTAAAAGGGTCAAGGTCTATAATCAAGTCGTCTGACTTATTTAAAAGTGGTAATATTTCAATTATGACTGCCACAATAGTAAAATTCCTTATATATTTAGAGCGCACAACTAATGTGGAACATTTAATAACTGCTATATTAGCTTCATTTAAAATGAAGAAAAATTCAGAAATTAAATTCACGATTTTACTGGCAGGCTTCGCTTGCATATTTTATCTTAAGAATAGGATTAGCTGATTCCAAATAAGGTATACTTATGCATATTCATATAGTCCAAATTTTACGGTTTTACAAAATTGGTATCTTATGCTCTTCGAATAAATGCTCAAAGAGAGTTGCATAAGATAGATGGATGTCATATTGATAGCAATGTTTTTGGTGAATTTCATGTTTTTTATATGTACTTATACTGTATCCAAACGTGCTTTCATTGCATAATTCTCACAACTAGTGCATTTTGGCAATTATTTTTAAATTTGATATTTTATGGCTTCCCGAAAAGACAAAGTTGTACTTTTTTTAACTTTACTCAAATTCATATTTTTCCGTTTTTATGTATGAATTACCACTAAATATTTCAAGCACTAGAAATAAGCCGGATCTTAAATAGTACTAGTAAATAGTAATTTGGAGAAATTAATATTCGTATAAATTTAGAGCAGATCAGGATGTAATTAATCTATTGTGAAATATCTATTATTTTTTAGATTTGTCATAATATATACATCGATAATTAATTCTTAAATGTTCTTCCAATTATTATATAAAAGATAACAAATATTTAGGTTATTTTTTTGAATGTTTATATGAAAATTTTCTAAAAGTGTTTTATACGAATTCAATCTTCTTTAGAAGATTTTGAGATAATTAAACTTGAAAATTATTAAGTTTACAGAATTACAGGTTTTAAATAATAATATATGTTTTTCGGTGAAATTTGATTATTATGTATTTGTATGATATTCCTTGACTTCAAGAATAATATATTTTGTAGTTTTAGTAGAAGATTGTCAGTCAAGCATTCTATTATAATTAAATAAGTAGTTGCTACAACATTATTTTTCTTAAGATATTTGGTAGTTTCTAATACTATAGATAATTCAAATAAAAAACATTATAGCAAAATTTTTTGAAAAAATTATTTATTAAATTTTGCTTATTTTTATTAAAATTTACTATTGTAATCTTACCGTTCTATTAATTTTACTGTTTCAAAAATCAACCTCTAGTAGGATGGCATGGAAAATTTCTGATAACAGGATACATTATATTTTAAGCGCATTTTTCCATTAATTGAAATATAAAAATAATTTTTAAACGATTTTTATTAAAAAAAAATATTCGTAACGAATTAACATAATACTTAGTTGAATAAACACAATAATAAAACTCAAAGGTATACATGCACGTTGAGCTGTAACGATACATATTTTATGTAACAGAAAACAAAAGGACTGGATACTACTCGTTAGTGTACGTCTTAAATAGTGCACCATCGGTTCTTCTTGAATGTTCCATACTTGACACGTTCACATGATTCTGCGCAACAATGCGTAAATCATAGTATCGACGAATATTGAAAATATCAGTCCTAGAAATTCTTGACATTCGTGAGTATTGGTGGATGCGCAAGCAGAATACTACAAATCGCAATACAAATTTTTTAAATATCTGCTAAATATAGTGTATTAGCAAAAAATTTTGATAGAATCTGAATTAACTTTTTTTATAGCGACGAATATTAGTTGACCGCTATGCCGCGGGACATAGTATTTAATCAATTAGTAACACGTAGTTGATCACATTTTATACTTGAAAGTAATAGATTTTGTCGATAGCTGCTTTTTCCGAATATAAATAACAAAAAATATAAAAATTATTTACTAACACAATAAGAGAATAAAAAATGTTGAATGACAAAATTTACGTTTTCAGTTTATTAAATTTTCTGATAACATGAAAAATATTTATATAAACTCATTTATATTCGCGTACATCAGTTGGCGTTGTCGTTGAAGTTTTTTTTAATCTTTTAAACTTTAAAGGTATATGTTGTATACTTCGGTTTTTTCAATTATAAATATCTTCCTTATCAATAATCCGACGTCAAAGGATCGCTAATTATTCGCTCTCACAATGTTATTCATTCACTTACAAAATATGCAAGATGCTATCACAGTACAGTTCCTTAAAGCAAAGCCTCTGCCCAACGGCTGTTATTTGAACCATAGGCTTCGTTATGTCTAGGGCGCAACAATCGTGGCCACCATTTGGAATAAAGGGGAGACAATTCATTTCACTCTTTATGGCATTCCTTAATATTTTGAAGTAAGCAATATTAATATCTTTTAGATCCTCTCTAATGTTGTATTGAATTCATGATCTGTATAGAAGGCTCTCCAATAGACGTTCAAATTTCTTTTCCAAATGTGAATTTCAAACAACTCGCTTAAAAGTGAAAAAAAACACTTTATAGCCAAATTTTATTTTTTTATTACAATTGATGGATTAAAGGCATCACTTTTACGCAATCATTCATATTTTATATTTACTCTGGATGCCAGGGACGAAATCGAAGATTTATACAACCTTGTTACTTGGATTACTTCGCTTCTTACTTTAAGGGGCAATTACGAGGTATATCATATTTCTATATGTTACAGAATAATCAAAAAATAATTTTATACATCCATTAAATCTTAGACCTAGAGATTCAGACTGATTAAAAAAGACAATCGATAGAATTAGGTATTTTTTCCCATCAAGATTTGCTAAAATTGCCAAACGACTTATCTAAAGAGAATTAATCAAGTTTAATCGAATATTGATGGCGTCGTTAATTTGTTGTACATTCTTGCGAGCTTGCTATATATAGGACATGCGTAATTGTAGAGATATATCATTATAATCTTTTATATTTAAGCTGGTGTTGACGTTTACACTAATAATAAACTTTTTGAACCAAACATTACCATCTTTAATTTCTATTTAAATTCAATCCTCATGAAGTTCATTGGCAACTTTATTTTAGTGTACTTTGGTGCTAACCTAAATTATTTTATGATAGGGGTGAATTTTAAAGCTAAAATTTTTTCCTTTCTTATTGTTTCAATTCTTCCATTTTTTATAGTTCCAAAGTATCCCTTTTTGTATTGTTTTATAAATTTTTAACTTTCTCCAAAAAGATGACTACTCGCGTACCTTTTTCTGTATATTTCCATGCCACTAAGATTATTTAAATTTTTGTTTTTGAGCCGCTTCCTTTTACATCGATGACTTACTTTATTCTTATTCTAATCGTGTTTGAAGGATGAAACGAATAGGAGATGATTTTATTAATATAGACAAAAAATATGTAAAATGCATACGATAGAGTTTAACTACAAAAAAAATTAATCTGATAATGTATCTATCAAAAAAGTTATGAATTATAGACCAGGAGTAAGTAGATCTCATTTCATTTTTTAATCGAAATCATTTTTTCTTAATTATATGATACTCAGCTGATCTTTAATCACCGCAAAATTTCATGATACAGCTCCCAAAATATGAACAACCCGTATCGACTTTTGGTATGCATAAATCATATAATTCCTCTACTTGTTTCGATAAGAGCGTAAAGCCACGTTTAAGTTTTTAGTACCCTACGAGGTTCCGCCAGTGCGGACTTGGGCCGTGAATACCGACCTTGACATCGGTAACGACCTCTGGGAACTACTTGTCATTGGTCTTCATTCTTCAAAACCAAAAAACAAAAATCAATTAGTAGGTGTATAAAATATATGGGAGACTAAGTCTAGTCGTTAAAATACGAAAATTTCCGAAAAATATATATATGTAGGCATCTCAAAGTTAAAATTCTATTTATTTTTTTCCTGTACAAAATATTTGAAGCTTTGTATATGCCATATAATTTATACCAGTATTTTTCGAATGTAAAATCAGGAAAACATCGATCATAGGCTTAAAAAAAGGCTGAAAGAGTATCGACTGTTGGAGTACGCTATCAGTAATTTTCGTATTAATTAGTCAGTAGTTAGTTTTTTAACTTTTGTACTTGGTCGTTTTTAATTCTGTGCTTATAGTCAATCTTATTATCTGTTACAAGTGTTTTAATGAGGATACATTTTAAAATATTACGCCTAAACAAGAATAAGGGAATTAAACACAATATTTGTTTTAAAATGCAAACCAGGGTCTAAGAAACAGGAGGAAGTCATTGAATGGTATAAATCATTAACGAATACAGTGCAAGTTTATCTGATGATAATGGAAAACAAGAAATAATAATGACCTCCTGTATCAATTCTGATAAAAACTGTGAAAACCATTAAGAATGGATACACCACCTCTAGATAAAGAAAGGGAATTTCAAGCTGAAGCATGGTTTCCAATTATTTTTTCAGATTAAAATTTTCGATAGCTTACAAGTGTGGTATTTTTGAGAAATGTTTTTCATAATTAATATATATACTAAGGTCGATGTATTGCAACCTCTACACAAGAACATGTGATAGATTGAAGTCATTTTAATATAAAAACACAATAAAACTTATTTAAATGATATAATTCAACCCATACATGATTTTTGATATCGTTATTAAATTTTTAATTTTTATTGTATCTATTCATTTCAAATTTATGATTAAATAATAAGCATTTCTCCTATAGTCAAATATTCGCAAGTTTCCCCTGTTAAACTGTAAACAAAGTAAATTCTTGTCAAAATTAATTTGTATAACTTTTCAATCGTTTAATGAATAGAAAAGGAAGAAAAACCATTTAAGGGACTAATAAATATAGCTGGATAAGTTAATACATCAAAATTAAATAAATATTTTATATTAATTGGAATTTTCTGGTATTATTTTCATAGATAACTACCTGTAACACCACCATGCCCTATTCATATTAAAAAAATCAGACTGAAACATTACCATAGGCTCTACATGCTTTACGTTTTTTTTGTTTTCTTGAAAACAAAATTATGAATAAAACAATTCCAAAAAGAATAACTCCACCACCTACAGAGCAACAAACAATAATTATAAGATTGAATTGATCTAAAGTTTATTAAGTGATAATTAACGATCAATTTACTTTTTCCTGGGTCTGTATTATTATCATCTTTATTTTCCACTTCAGCAGGATTATCCACGTCTAATAACGTAATATATAATACATGCTTTGATAAAACTTGTATTATTATTATTATTATTATTTTTATTTCCTCGATCTAAGCGATTCAGATTACGATATAGAAAAGCTTATACCTATGGGAGTAACATTCTTAGGATCAACACTATGGCTTAATTAGTCTCAAGTAAAAAATTATACTCTGTAAAATTTTTGATTTTTTTCATCAATATTGGAAATTGCCAATTTTTTTCTATAGTTTTTATTCATTATAATTATATCTAATACGATCTCTGCAATATTTTTCATCAGAGCTTGATTCGCAGTCAATATTCATATCACAAATCAATGATTCTGAAACACACTTTTGGCCACGGCCACAATAGTAAAATCCAGATGGGCAATTTTCTTCACTATGTCTGAATAAGGTGTTACCACAATTTATGAGAACAGATACTCAGAAGCTGAACAATATTCCCCTAGTAAATCTGAATACGAAACTTTACACTGGCCATCAGCGCATTTGCCTCCAATGGAAGAACAAAACTCATCTTATGGAAAATTTGAAAAAACGGGGTTA
>LDMZ01006718.1:0-12831 GCA_001455285.1 Sphaeromyxa zaharoni
TAAAGAAGACGAAAGTACTCCCAAAAGTTTTTTTGGTTATGCATTGATTTTTAAATGTAATTTGGTTTAGTAAGTTACGTATTTATATTTTCATATATTTTTCTTATTAAATACAAGTAATATTTAAATTTTTTTCCTAATGTACCTATAAAACAAACTTAGTTTTACCCTACTATCACTAACTTAAATTTACTTATTTCAAAAAAGGGATAGATATAAATTTTTTTGGGAAAATATGAACCTGCAACCAATATTATAATTACCACAATTTTGAAAATGTCATAAGGATAATATCATAGTATAGCATAGAATTATTGGTACAATGGTGAAATTCCAGGTGATTAACCCTTGATAAATTACAAAAACACCATGCCCAGTTACAAAGGATAGCTTTAGTATCTGTATCACAATGATAAACATTGAATAAGTAGGAAAATATAGTATTGAAATAAAGATTTAGAGGAATATGGAAGATACAAATTATTTCAAAAGTAAACTGAATTAATCATTTCTGAACATCAAATTTAATAATTTAAAGTTAGAAAAGGGACAAAACCTGAATAGAAGCTTCATTGATATAAGAAGTTAATTTATTTTACATCTAGCCATTCTGCAAATATTTATAAAATTCTTTTAATCAAAATTGTTTATATGTAAGATAAAAAGAATAAATAAAAAGCATTCAAACATAATAAAACCAAGTATAATCTAGTTATTTTAACTCATGTTAATATAACGTCAATTTTTTCCATTATCTTATTTACATGAAATTTTATACCAATGAGAAAGCTTTCTTAAAATAATTTTTCCATTAATATCCAAAAAAATGTATGTAAGAATAGAATTCTTGAATTTTTTAATCAACATAATTTGAGATAACAAATATAAAACCATCCTTGAGAAGACTCCATTGCTTGATTTTAACAACTTATTGACTTATTTATTAAATCAGGAAAACATTTAATAAGGTTTTGATATTATAACCTGATGTAATTATTTGAAACCTAATAACTAAAAATTAAAAATTTTATGTTAACGTCAATAACATAAAAAGAAGATGAGTAAAAAAGGACCGAAGAAAATGTAGAAAGTTAATTAAAAATTTACCCAATATATAATGATTGGAAATATTCTTCGTTATCGTCTACAGTCATTTTATCCAGGATATGGAAGTGGTCAAAACAGAAGATTTCATCAATTTTTTAGGGATTGGAATAGCTAAAATGAACTAGGTTGAATTAATGATGAACCTTTGGGGATAAATAAATGCTTGAAATTTAGGTTAAAGTAAAAGCCTGTGTCATTAAAGATAAAGATAGCTAGATATCTGGATTTGCTGTATTTATGAGTAAAAAAATTAATTGTAACATTTTTATCAAACCTTCATAATGCAACATTATACGAAAAATATTGGAGTTTTTTATATAAAGGAATTCCTTATATAAGAAATTTAAGATATTTTTAAAAAGTTTTTATAATATTCGAAACCGTAATAATCAAATTTTTAAGTGATTCGTGATCTCCGGTGTAATGAAAATAAATATTTTATCTAAAACCAAATATTTTCCATATGTGCGTATACTTTTAGTATACATTGCATTAGTGAAGATATACTATGCTATAATAAATAATTTCTGAAATTCTTTGAAAATCAAACTATTTATTTTGAATAAAGCATATTCACAAAAGAATAGATATACTTCTAAATTACACATCTGAGAAATGTAAGTTTGCAGTCTTGATTATATAATCTTGTCCTACATAACTGCTAATCAGATTCATTAAATGCTCAGGACAAATTAAGTCGATTTAAGATATTAATCGCTATTATCTTAAGAAATTCTTTCCATCATCAATTATTAATAAAAATGTTAAATATAAAATTTTAGTCAAAAAAAATCTCTCTTTTCAAAGTAACAGTTTAACTTCAACAAATAGTAATAAAAATTTAGCCATATAGTTATCATTATTGCTGATATATCTAGTGTACAAATTTCGTAAAGCTGAAGTAAAAAAAATTCATTATCAAAATTTCTTTTTAAAGTATCAAGACAGGTGCATCATTAATAAAAAAATTTTTATGTTAAATCCTAAAATGAAATTAATGCATTTTGTATTCATAAAGTATATGATATTTTGATTAAACCATTACAAACAGCATATATCTATGGTAAATTCATTGATAGTGAATTTTAAATTTATTTTTGATTAAAAATCACTTTTAAATACGATAGAGAATAATCCATCATGCTGAATAAAAAAAAATCATTAAAAATTTGTTATATCATATTTAATACTAATTTCACTTTAATAAATAGTTACATTTTTTTCACAACGATAAGTTGGGGTTTTTTAGGAAAAGAAAGTTTTGTTTGGTAGAGAACAGAGGGGAAATGATTTTAAGCTATACTTAAAAATATAAGTATATTGTAGTATTCAGGAATTTCTGCTATGTTCATCACATCTCACATGGATCTAGCCAATAAAAGGGCGCTTAGATAGTGAAGACATTAAGTTACTAAGTTTAGATTCCACGGAAATTCTTTAATAAATACAAACAAAATGATCATCTCTCAAAAATATTTATGCTATTTAACCATATCTATTTCTTAGGTAGATGTTATTCTATAAACTGGTTGTTATAAAAATAACAAGAACGAGTTTTTCGTTAATAAGAGTGTGATTTTTTCACTTTTTGATTTTAGTATTACGACTACCATTAATCAATTTCAAAAATTTTGATTTCGTACATTTTATTTCAAGTGTTTTAGCAATTTTTTTATTATTCTGATACCATCACAGGAACACTTACAATATTAGGTTGTTTAGTTTATAATGCACTTTTTAAAGCATTCAAATTTTTTTTCAATTTATAGTTATTCAGGATAATAAGTTTTTAGATAAATATATGTGACAGGTATTTAATATACAATCATATCTAAGGATAGATAAAATGCCAGTATAGTGTATATAATTTTAGATAATGCTTCTTAAATTTTAAGAATCATTGCTTCAATTACTCCAGAGCATTTATCCAATTAGTAAATTGATTGAAAAATTGAAACAACACTTCACTAGTATTATTTTTATGTCTGACGGGATTTATCAAGGATTTAAAATCCCATTCTCCGGTGCAGGTTTGGGGGAAAATTTCATCTATGAGTGATTTTTATTAAAATTTATACTTTTTAGGCGATATTATTTCAATGAATAATTTGAAAAGTTATCCATTGGTTTCAACTTAATTCAGAATAATTTCAGTGTTCAGCGCGAATAAATAATTAGAACAGTGATCATAAAAATATTTAAGCTTAAATTAAACCAATTACAAGTTCATCGGTAATTTAATATGTAGGAACTAGAGTCCTTTGTTACAATGAGATATATCAGATTACAGATGTTAAATGAAGCTAGATGAACCAGTTTGTGGTATTTCAACAAAATTAACATTTATCTCTTAATTACTTAAAAAACATATTAAAATAATATTCCGTACAGGTGCGTAAATAAAAAATTTAAGCTCATAAATCAACAAAACTCTAATGAAATAAACTAATATGAATATATATATAGAAGGTTTAAATATTTAAAAAAAATCGATTTTTTTAAAATTTGGGAAAATATTTGAAATTATGGCTTTTTAATTATCATCAAAATTATATTTTAAAATCTGTTAAGATGAATATGTTTTGTAATTGATTAAGAAACTATACATTCTTGATAGAAAAATGTAATATGCTTTTAATGAATTAAATATATAGTTAGCAGGATGAACTTCAAATTTCTTCAGATTTATTTAATACAAGTTTTAATTAAATTAAATCAAAATTTTTATTAATCAGAACAATATTACTTTGAAGTATTTTTACATATAAGGCATTTAATAAATTTTTGATAATCTCAAATAATAACTTATGTTACTTCCTATAATTCTTCAAGATAGGATTTGTCCTTCCAAATGAATTACTCCCCACAAATCTTATTGTTAAGTCCTTAAAAATGCTAAAATTATGACCAAAGCATTAAAAAATAATCTAAATTTTCTATATATATAAAAATACTCAATTTTTATTCAAAGCCGGGATTTTAATATAAGCATCCTAACCTACCTATTTTAATCTTTATCTTTATATTTCCTTCCTGGTGTAAAATTTATTTTTGGAATTAATATTTTCTATCAGCAGAATACACTTAATATTCTTTCATAGTGTCTCCCTACGTTTCTATAAAAATTTATTGAAAAATAAAACATATTTTTTTATATAAAATTTAATTAGAGCAAGTCTATGAAAAAGAATTCTTTTATTAATACGATCCTTAATGATTTCTTAATCATATGGTATAATTACAGACTATATTGCTCCTGTGATAAGCTTATCTGAGAAATACTCCTCACATACATATAAAATCCTATGTATGTAACTGTAATCATTGAATTAATCGTCTGTATTTAGCCCGAAAGTTTTATCTACATATATTGCTTACTTCTCGTTGGATACAGAATAGGTTGTGAGAGAACATACAGATGAATAATCAAAATTCCGCATCTGATGGTTCAATTGATGAAGTAAATCTTTTTTACATTAATTTTTCGTATAACTATATCTAATGATATTTAGCTTAATTCACATTCCGTCGACATTAGAGAAACTAATTACTATACAGAAATAGAAAAATATATAAAAATGTTTGAAAAATTCCCATTCACTGCAAAACTTCCGGAAATTGTGGTTGGTCAATACTATATGATGTTGTTTGCAGTTTCATCAGCTTTTTTTGTTGTGAAAATATGTTATATTATTTTTGAAAACGAACAAAAGGATTTTACATTATATTTGAGGCTGTTCCTGCCAAGTGAAAATCAAACGTATCTCAAGTCTTGCACAAATAATTCAATGGTATATATTCAATTTATTTTATTTCTTGTAAATATTTTGGTATTCCTTTCCTGATATTGTGTTTTTCCAGTCTTTGTTTCCATTTAAGTACCAATAATGTTAAATAATATTAGAATTAAGCTTAACATAATGAAATTTTCAATAGGATTCATATAATTTCTATCTTCTTAAAACAAGTGACGTCTTAATATCTTACGATAAGTAATAATATATCATAACCAATTTAAACCTAATTTAGTTTATGGTTTAAAATATTTCTGTATTACAATTTTTTTGTGTAACTTAATTTATATAGATATAGGTTTTACTTAGTTTTGTACCAAACATGTCATTCCTCGTTACTGATATCATAACATTTTTCATGATAAAATCAAACTTAAAAAAAACTTTGTTTAGAGTATAAATTTAGAAACTTCGCAAAAAAATATTTTTTGGATCTTTAATGGCAGTTTAAAGCTTCGAAACAATATATCTATCTTCTTAGCGTATAGGTAAAAAAAATTAATTTTGATGAAAAACTAATATTGCGTATACCGAAAGATTTGATACAGAATAATTTAATTTTATTTAGAAATATAAACAATTAAATGAAAATTTTACCGAGAAAAATTAAATTGAAAAAAAATATTTATATCATAAAATATTAAATTATTTTTAAAATTTGCTACTTGAAGAGATGTGAGCAGGTTATTGATTATCATCATTTTTTTCTATAGAATTATTAAGGTGATATGAATTGTTATTAAATTAAGACGTTCAAATAAAAATAACAGAAATCGAACAGATTAGATTTTAAAAGCGTTGAAGGTATAAATCTTTTCATATGTTTTAAGGTGAAAAAATATCTTATTGAGTTCACTAAGTAATTAACAGGGGTTTATAAGCTTTACAAATATCATCGGATTGGAAATTAAATAACATATTCCGCTATTTTTTGTTTTCAATGTACATCCATTTCCTAATTATTATATTAGAGAACTTTAAAACATTGTCTCTAAAAGAAAAAAAATTATAATAACCGATATTTTAGTTAAATAACATGAAAAAAAAATTTTTTTTAATTATAATTTACAGTTTGGTTCTTGATCTAAATTATTTTACTTCATCAATTTTAAAGAATCTATTCAATAAAAGTTGAATAATTTGGAATAATATGGTTCATCGCATTATAATAATCCATTAAGGTAGGAATAAATTAGAATTTTCTCTTTGGCACCGGTAGTAAAAATTATAAGGACTGCAACGTCCATATTATTAAAATGATTAGGTCCAGAATTAAAAAATATTCAAACCATTTATATCGCCATTTGGTTGAGGACGAAAGGCTTCCCATCTCCATCATTAACATCATACAGAGGATCAAATATTTTTTTAATACCTTTCAAGAATTTTGAAAAAAATAAAAATCAGAATTAATATTTTATTATCAAACTTGTAGAAATATATTTAAATTAATGACTTCGAATACTATAAAATGTTAAATTTTAATTTTTTTCTGTTTAAAAAATTTCATATAAATTTATCTAAAAACAGTTTTATTTTAACTTTTTAAGGGAAGTTTACTTAGCTATTTTACGAAAGATAATTTCAAAAATTACTAAAATTTAAATGAAAAAAATTAATTTTTTTAATCACCCTTTTAAAATGGCATAAATGAGGTAAAAATATTTAATCTATTTGACTCTGTACCACCTATGTTCTGGTAAATAAAAAATTCCAAATTACAGGTGAAAATTTTTATTTTCAAAGTTAGGTTTTTATATTTAAACTTTGAAAATAAATCATTAAATCTATCGAACGATTTCACACATAATTATAACAGTTCTAATTCTTTTACTCAATGATACATGCTATAAAATTTTCCAGGATATCTGGATGTGCTCAAGAGAATATTTGAGAATACCGCTGAAAATGTTCCAAAAACTTTTACAAATATCGGTTGAAAACCCTCAATTCAATTCAATGAAAAAGAATAAAGTTCAATATGTAGAGCACTTGGATATAAATAAAATATCACTGAATCAATATAACTTTGTATATGCATATCTCTCTTCACGAATTTACAGCAGAAATTTTCAACGAACAGCCTTCACATCTGGAATATATTACGGTAACAAGAACAAATTTCGATAAATATATCTTTATTAGAATGTTTAAAACAGACGTTGTTATCAATAGAAAAAATAGGGAAGAGTAGGAAACAAAAATTTTTGATGTACTCATGCGGACGATTTTCTCTACTCGACTTGTTGAATAATGAAACAAATAACACTTGTAATATCATGTTACAAGTTATTTATTAGCTTAGTAAAACAATTGACAAATAAGGGATATGAAAGTTTCATTAAAGCTTATGACAGCACATCACAAAATAATAAACAGGAAGAGAATTTTGTTTCAAGTAAATCTGAAAAAATTGAAATTGTAAAAAAGGATATAAATACTATCAAAGCTGTAGATTTATGCGACTCTGCTCCTACTAAGAGAATATCTCAAAACTCAAATTTGATTGAAGATTTAGCTCAAAATAAAGGTTTTACAGGTATCAAAGTGTAAAAAAATTAATAATAATACTGAAGAGAATGAAAACTTCATAGCTCAACATGTTGAATACAAAAGTTCAGCCACGGAATCCGAAGGCATTAATGGAAATACAAAGATAAGCCTTGGAGCAAGAAGAAATAGGAGGTATTCGTTAAGACTTAGGGCAAAAGCTATTAAAACCGTAAAATATAGAAATGAGGAAGGCTTGGGAATCGCAGTTGAGAGAAATCTCCATTCTGAGCTTCCTTCCAATACAAGCAAAGACGGTAGCAATAAAGGAAAAGAAACATGTCTAAAATTTAAAGTAGAAATGAACGAAGTTTTTTGGTTCGAAAACGTAATAAATAAAACAGATTTTATCGCTTTGGGACACTGAATCTCTTTTCTACAAATTTTTTAATGGATTCTATTATTCAGTTCATCGTACAAGGTACAAAATTCCAAAGATGGGATGGCAGCCATGTATACTGATATTGTTAAATTCATAAATATATATAGTAAACATTTTTAAATTCTTCAAAATAGTTTTATCAAAAGGAGGCTATCAAAATGTTTAATAGTTTGAACAATTGGTTATTCGTTCAGGTCACTCGGAAACAATTGTGGAAAGATGTATACAAGTCTTTAAATAATATTACTGTTGTATCGAATGCTGCAACTACAGTTAGAATACATTATGAAAAGTAAAATATTGTTTTTATAAAATCTTAATTCAAAAGACTACTTTTAAACCTCGAAAAATTTGTAAAAATAGGTTTAGAATCTGCAAAAGAACGTAATAAAACAATAAGGGAGATAATAAACATACAAAGCTATTTTGATTCGGAATTTGAATCTTCCATGCTCGAGTAAAGTGATTTTTTCTGTATACATTTTTAAGAAAATGTACCATAAAAAGCCAAGATTTTTCAATGAATCGAATTTTGTCTGATGATTTTCAAAGACTTATGCAAAACAAACTTAAAACCAGTCAAGATCACTGTAAGTGTCAAAATCTAAATAATTTAGATATGTAATTTTTTCAGTTCTTGTTTGTATATACGTATAGGATTCATCAGTCGGCACACCACCAGTATCTTTCATACAAATCAGCCAATGCCCCAGAAAATCAATTACTTCAAGACGATTTTAATTCACAATATAGGCAGTTTGATCCGAAAACTGGATTTGGAAAGTGGAATTCGTATAACGGAAAGCGAAGACTTAATCCAAACCATGAAACAAATAATTTCTATCATGCAATGAATGAACCAAAATACCATAGATCATATTATGAGACAATAAAACCGTATTACAATCCATGTTCAAATAATTGTTATCCCCCAAACCAAAGACTAAATCGAGCCTCTAATAGTAGCTATCAACAGTATTCGAATTTCAGTCCACAAATGAGCATGCCATTCCAAAATTATAATCACAGGAATCCTTTTATTAATTTAAATAGTCCAAATGGCTTACCCCAGTGTGCTGAAAATATTTACCATCTGAGAGATCAATTCTACGGAGTTCCAAATTTAAATATGATTCCTCGAAATAGATTTGACCCAATCTATGGTTTCAATTCATTTCAAAACATGTATGAACCATCAATTGTCTTACAAATGCAAGACAGAAATTATGATTTTCGACCAAAAAATTTTATTAATAACAGTAAAAAACTTTTTAAATGTTATATATTCAAGTAGGAGATGCACCTTTTTTGTATAGAAAACGATGAAATTTTCATGGTTTTCACATCTTGCTTTCATCCAACAACTTATAATATCACAACAAAATATGACACAAACTTTTGTAACTTTTTTATATATTAGTAATATTTTAATATTATATATGCGATAAAATTATAAAAATTTTAATGAATTTTCGTGGATATTAAAAAATGTTACTATTCTTTGCATTGTTGTAATGTAATACGAAAAATACATTTAAAAGTCTACAACATTTTTTACAATTCAAAAAGTAAAAAATTTAAGACTAACAATAATAATTATGTATATTTCCATAATTACAAAATTAACTGACGTCATTTGTTTTATATTTTTTTTAATGCTTAACTACCACATGCACACGCGCCAGTTATAAAATATATATTACAGAGTAACGTTCCAAAAATATAGAGCTATGTGAAGTACCCTCGGGGGTATTTACCCGTTTCGGTAAATATTTTGAACAAGGTTTTGGAGGACGTGGGATTTGAATCCCGGAATTGTTTCTCGAATCATGAGACATGCTTACAAGAAGGTTGCAAGTAACTCACTATAACTAAAAAGAATCGTTAATTTCTCCCTTACCGTCCGTCCGTAATTTATATGGGCGTGGCTATACGTTAAGCATCACACTATGATTAAATGATTATCTGAGTTTTGGCCCATAATCGTTACAATGTAAGATCGGACAATCATAACACATGATGCTTGGGGTTTAATATCAAGTAATCTTAAACTAATTTTCAATTATTTCCTCATCGTATAAGCATTTACGAATGATAATTATTACATCCGCAGAAAAGGTCACGAATCTTTTAATGGAAAGAGTAGTAACCGAGGAGCCCGAAGTGAGTCATTGCCACCATTGAGCAATGAGTTACGGCAGACCTTTATTGCGAGACTCTGGACTGCTTACCTAGAATTCAGGAAGCTATTCAAGGCCCTCAGCAATTTACCCAGAGAACGAAGATCTGATAAGGTAGCGTAACCCTAGTATAAGGGTAGGTAATGAGGGTTGTTTTAGTAGGTGAAAGTCCTTCATTGCCTGCCGGAAGCTCTGGCTGGCTTCTAACCTGATGCGAAAGTGGGCTGAAGGTAAGTCCTATTTTACTGAACCGTCTCCCAAAACATAAGAAGCAGGTAAAGGTTTTTTCCTCCATAGTTAAGGAAAAAAGGAATCATAATGATGCCATATAGGCGTTTTGTTTTGATTTACCGCCATCTTCGTCATATTAAAACAAATATTAAGCAAACAATTAAAAAAAATAAAATTTGGAGTAAGTGGAAAGCATATTAGTAATTTAAGAGGGTTATTCAATCTCGTTTTAACACAATACCAATTTATATTAAATTTTGTGACATTTAAAAACGTGAGTTCTCACTTCATTCCAATCTCATCCATTAGAGATAATAATATCGTTTTCAACGATGTTATATCTGTATTTAAACATTAATATATAAAATAAAATTTTTTCCTTGCATAAAGATTTTTATATATCACTAAGATATTAATTGTTAGCCACCTAAATTAACTTTCTAGTTCGAGGAAAATACTTTGTCTAATAACCATTTTATAAATTAACGGAACTGAACGAAATCTAAATTTAATTCGTTTTAGAAAACCCTTAAATCTAAGATTTTATATTGAATTATTTTCGTAACTCAAAAATATAGTATATTTTTAACTAAAAAATCACTTTTGTTAAAAAGACATTTAAGGCTTTCAAAAGATAATTTCAATCAAAATTGTTTATTGAAATCTATTATTGTTGTTTGGACTTAATTTTATGATCATATATTTTAAAAACTCAGAAATTAAAAGTATCCATCTATTTCAATCATACGTATTTTTCGTAAGGTGTGCATTTGTTGTTTGATCAACTCTTGTAGTTTAAGTAACATATATATAGATTTCCGAAACAGATTTATTTCTTTAAAAGAAAAATTATATTAATATAAGCATCTTTTCTATATAGAAAAAAATTTATATTATTGGCCTGTTTTATAATAATATTATGTGTAGGATTTTATCGAGAAGTTTTTTATATTTTCTAAGTTTCCAAACTTTTCGTATGTACAGTTTTCCTTCTCAAATGACCAATGCACGAAATGAAAGAAATTTTTGTTTAAATTTCCTTTATTCTTTCGTAAAAATATTCTTTCTGTTTTATCATATCCACATGTATTTTTCATATTTCATGATTAAGATGTTATTATTTTCCTTAATAAGGCTTGATGCAGCTCATGAAAATTTCGACAGTATTGGATAAATTATTATTAATATCCGAATAAACAAATTTCATGAATCAGTTCATCACTTTTATTTTCATATCATTTTTTTATTTCATAATCCTTTTATATGATTTATAATATTTTCTATATAATGAGATCATTTTTGATTTTTTATTTTGAAAAATCCCTTTTTTTATTAATTATTTATGATTGAGGTTGATTATCATATTAAATTTATTAATGCTACGATGTATGGATGATAATTAATCCCTTAATTATATATCTTTATTTTCATTTGGTATTCTGGTTGTACATATTTCAAACTAACTAAAGTATTTGTTATACTATTTTTTAGAGATTTCGAAGCTAGATAATTTTTTAAATAATTTTAAAACATTTAATTATAAATTATATTATATCCAGTTATTAGAGAAATTTCGATTACATCAAGTCTTTTAAAATGACTACCAAATATATAAGATTTTGTGGCAGCTATTTGGAATTTAAGTATTTCCCATTATAGAAAATTTTAATTAAACATAAATGATAGTCAATTTAAATAAATTATGTTTCTAGGTAAAATAAGCGGCTTATTCATACTTCTTATATAATATAATCAAAGCGAAGAGAATTAAATCCAGAATGTTTCATGTATTTTTAATGTTGTATAACATGCTTCACAAACTATATGCTTTAAATTATGTTATATTAGTAGAACAGCAATTATATATCCCATTTTTTTATTGAGGTTCTACCGCATAGATTTAGTTAGCCAAATATAATTGAATAAATAGCTATATTATACGATGGAATTGCCTAAAAAAATATTTTTATTTCTATGATATATATTTTTTGTGCTTCTAATTAGAATTTTTTGAACTTATATTATAGAAAATTCAAGGGAGTAATTATAGCTTTGGACCTTTATCAACCCAAGATTCCCGTGCAGGCTTACAAACAGTTTAACTGAATTTCAAAAAAATAATTAAGTAATAAATTATATTTGTAGAAAGATTTTATATAAAGATTAATCCATTTATTATTATTTCATCATTTATTACACAATTTGTGTAATTCATTCTTATCACTCTTAATACACATATTTCATTAAGCAGTGATAGTTATTGAAAACTAAAAGTGACTCTTGATAAAAAAATTTTAAAAAAAATAAATAATTTTTCTGTTCTAGAGAATGCAAAAGTTACCATTACAAACGTCTGACATTAAATTCCCAATATGTTTTAGCAAATTTTATATAATAAGATTTTTATTATTTTTTAATCAATATTTAGCCAAAGTAGGTAAAAATTTATGTTTGGACAATATTTTTTTAAATAAAATATGAAACTCTAGCTTAGTAAAGTATATAGCTTAATTTAATTTATGAATTCATTTTAGGATATAAATTATCACCCTAAACCTTGTACTTTTTTCGGACCATGAATTTTTTT
>LDMZ01006779.1:0-10557 GCA_001455285.1 Sphaeromyxa zaharoni
TTTTTTTTTATAGAAATTTGGTTTGGTGGCTTTACACAACAACATTATATCGAAAGACAACCTTCTTATTAAGTAATGTTCAAGTAAAAAATTCAAAGAAGTGAATAAAATACTTATTTCATAGTTCTATCAACCAACGGCTATAAATGAAACGTAAACCTATAATTTAGGAGTCTGTGTCATAGAAAAAGCGCTTGCAAGGGCTGAAAGATGAATCCTAGAGTTGCTACCTGTTGAAGAGTTATATCTAATAAGATCAGAATGTCAAATATAAAAAATACTCTATCTGAGCCATTGAATCAATTAATTTGCAAATCTTCGAAACAGGAAGGTCAGCTATCAAAAATATGGAAATTTTAAGCATAGTATCACAAATTTTCAGGAAATCGACAAGTTCATCAATCAAGTCGGAAAGTGCAATTCCTTTTGAAATACTTAGCTTTAACAAGTCTAAAAAATTGAGTAAGGGACTATAACATTAATACTATCATAGGATTGATCAACCGAAAAATGAAGTAAACTATTAGCCAAATTTTTAATATCCAACCTTGAAGGACTGCCAGTACAAAGTTCAACATTCTTCTCATTCACAACATTGAAACTCATATAGGTACTCTAGAGAAAAATTAGTTAACATTCTAAATCACAAAATAAACAGGCATTGGCAGTTTTAGTAATGTACATTCAACAAATAAAATATTTAAAAATTAAAATTTGGGTCAGATATAACAGTATTAGGCTAAATAAAAATAGTGAAGTTTCATCTGAAACGAGCATATGGTCTATAATATTTAGTTCAAGAAGTAAAAATTAGGGTTCCACAAACAAGTATCGTTATATCGAGAATAACAACACTTTCGTAATAACACTTTCAAAATTACATGACTAGCAAATAAGCTTTTTAATAGTTTAGTCTAAATTATTTTATAACGCAAATACTAAAATCTTTAAAGAAATCAATTAATTTAAATTTTAAATATGATTAAACTCATTTAATAAATTAATGAGAACTTAATGCGAAAGTATTAGAAAAAAACGTTACCATCTCAAGGAAGCACCTATAAGGCCGTTGTCAGCATAAACTACCGTTTATATATTATTTTGATAACATCTAGTCCGAAAGGAAAATTTCAGATTATGTTCATATCCAGATACCTTTATTAGGCACAATCAAATAATTTTTTTATAGTCTTTTTTCAGAAAGTAATAAAGAAAAAGCTAAAAGTGAGTTATCTTCTGCAATATATCAATTAAAAGAAAACATCACAATCTAGAAATATGGAATTGAAATAGGTATTTACAAACTGGCAAAAAAAGTAATAAACCGATTTTCAGATTTGTTTAGCTCTCATCAAAGCATTCGAATCAAATCAGATCAACTAAAAATCTAACAAAGAACATTTCAAAATCTTTTTCCACGAAAAAACATAATTGGAAGATAAATTCATAATCATATACTATACACAATAATCTTATTGCCTTTTTAAATTATAGACCTTTGAAAAAGGAGATTATCCGAGTAAACAAAAAAATGAACGAATTGATCATGATTTATACAAGAATTGTGTTATGAAAATTTGAAAGAAATAATTATTCAGAAAAGATACCCAAGGAGTAAGGGAAGCTAAAATTTCTTATATTTATTGAAAGTACTAATCCAAATACAACAATTATAAAAGCAATCAAAAGGCAAGATTAAAATAAATGTTACCTGTAATAAATAAGTCTATATAAATGACTAAATGTATAGAATCTTACATGGGTTTTCGATAGATAATTACACAAAAAACACTATTCAAATAAAATTTTTATTTTATAATCTTCAAATCCAATTAAAATTTCTATTGAGTACTCTTATATTTAAGACAACCTATCAATTTATAAAATAATAAAGTCAATATTAAATTTTTACTAAATTAAACGTAAACTTCATTATTTTTTAAAATTACACGTTTCATAAAACTAATGATGGTTCAAGAATATTTTATAGTGCAAACGGGTAATTATAAGATTATTTTACGTTTTTTTTCTAAATAGATATCATGTAAAAAAATGACAAGATAAAAAAAATTAATAACAAAAAAGTCGTTTAAAACTCCTTAATATGCAAAATAAAAATTCGTAAGATAAATGAAGATGATAATATATTATCTCAGTAAATGAAATTTTCAATAGAGATATATTTTGACAAATTTAGCGAAAATTACTTTTTATTCAATCATTATGATTAAATGTAGCGATATCAATCTTACATAAAATAGTAACTTCATGTTACTTACGATGGATTAACCACTAGAGCTACTTCAACAAACATTAACTGTGGTTTTGAAAAATTTAATAAAATTAAAAAATGATTTAATTTATGTAGTATTAATATATAAATATGTAACATTTGAATGACAAAAGTCATGTATACAAATATATGTCACAGCAGAAAATATGAGCTCCAATAATGTTTTAGTTCATAAAATACATTCAAAAATTCAATTGGAAAAACAAAGATGCAGTACCTGTAAAATATTAATAGCCTTCCTCATATCACCTTTCGACACTCTTGAAAGAGTCTGTATTCCATCATCGGTGAATTCAATACTAAATAATATTTTTAAACAATATATAGCAAAAGAAACCCTTCGGATTTCGATATAAACCTTAGTCTTTCAATCATAACACCCTTTGAAACGGGAGGGAATCTGAAACGTGTACACCTAGATTGCAGAGCCGGAATAATTCCAGTTAAATAATTACACACCAAACAGAATCTAACGTTTTTCGTATATTTTTCAATAACTAAATGGTTAAATATATCAAATATAAAAGATAAAACTTCTACGCAGTGCGTTTTGAGCCTCATTCGTCATTGAGTCAGCCTCATCAAGAATTACTAACTTTGGTTTTGATCTAGTTTTAATATATTATGCAAACAAGAACATGGATTCCGTCAGACGACAAAACAAATTATTAATTCCGGAACAAACAGCCCATAAATATATAAACAGTAATAAACAGAAACAACAAATCATATAATTAAGTATTATTATTCCTCTAAAAGAAAAAAAATTAATAAAGTAAAATTTTTCGGAAGAAATCAAATATTAAACATTTAAGATAGAATATTTAACAGTACTAAAGCATGTTTAGATTGATAAAGTTATATATTACCAAGATCCTTCCTTGGAATAAGTTACCGTAAAAATAATATTACTAAACCAGTCAATGGAATCATAAAATCATAAAGATCAAAAGAAATTCATTTAAAAAACCTAATAGTTTTCGTCAGAAAACCGTCCATCGCTAAAAAATTGTAAAGTTAAAGCTAAAGCTTGTTTATAAAAATTACTTCAAAACATTGTTTTAAATTTAATATTAACGTTTAATCCAATCTAATATAAAATACCAATCCATGTCAGGGTATAGGTTTCAAGGATCAAATGTTTCTACAAAAATCAGAAAGCAAAATGGGCACTAACAAATTTAGCAATATAGAGAACATTAATGAAAAGGAAATTACATATAAATTAATAGAGATCAGATTCAGCGATTATTTTTATATTAAAATTCAATAGTATATAATTTCCGGATATTATCAGAATAAAAATTTTAAATTTGATATATAAACAAAAATCAAACCAATTAATAAAAATTATAATTTTTTTTCATTCCATACTCTTTAAGAAAATTGTATAAGAAAGAATATATATACTTAGGGTCAGAATAAAATAACCTAGGTATAAAAAGTTTTTGTAGTTAAAAAAACAGATACCTGATAAATATCGCCTAAACAACCCATAGCTATACACGCATATTAAAAATGAAAAAAATCACATCTTAGTTAAATAAATTACTTTATAATTCTATTTATTATTTCTATTTAAAAGGAAAGGAATATTAAGGATATGATATTAGTAGCATAACCCAAGACAAATTAACAATTTATAAATGTGTTATTAAAAGTATTGACATATTATACCAGTGTCTGCAATATCTAGCAATTTTTATAAAACACTTCGGCCGTAAAACCCAAGTTACAAAAAGTAGAACATAAGTTGAGGAAAAAACATAACACAACAATTAAAATGTAAATCCCAAGGAAAATTAAATTTTTAAAACCTTCTCAGAAAACATATAAAACGTTATATAATCAACGAAACCTGTAACTCATACACATAGCATACACTAAAAGCTATTAACCAGGTTTTCATATACCATAGGCCAAAAGAATACAAAATTATTCAAGTTGCTAAATACTAGGCATGTACACAGCTAAAAAACTGATTAGTTCGATATATTATATAATACCAATAAACCAATTCTAATATAATTATCATGACGAAACACATCTTGAGCAATAAGTTTCTGATTGTATTACCAATTTATTAAAAATTTTTAAAAAAATCAGAAAAAAATTACAACATTAATGTGGATATTATTATTTTATGAGTACTTCGGGATTGACTGTTTCTGATTTTGGATGTAACTATTGTTAATGCAAAAATAGCAACAATGGGTATTGAATAATTTTTTGGAAGAAAGTATTGATGAGAAATTATTAATTTAATAATAATTCAAAAATTTTTAGGGCTTTTCTAAATATCACGCCCTGAAAAGCCAAATTAAATTAATTCTATGATAAATCAAAAATTAAAAACCATTTGTAACAATTGAAAATAATACCTTTATATAACAGTTTAAATTTCAGTATATAATAAAGAATTAATTGAAGAGTAATAACAAACCCAGATTATAACAAAAACCATGCATGCACATAAATAAAATTCATGTTAAACATTACATATAAAAAACCAAAAAAATATTTACATTGTGCTATCAACTTGGACAGTAACAAAATTTACAACATGAAGTAACTTGATCATTAAATATATTTACATATTAGTTCCTTATTAGCAAGTTCATGTAATATACACATAAGCTAATAAATAACACTTGATAAAATTCATCAGATAAAATCAGAACAGAATATCTGGAAATATTGTATTACTTTTCAATAAATTCTTCGTCAATAACTGGAATGAATATTTTTATAATATATTCCTGTCGATAATTAGTTTAGCCTAACCAAAAACAAAATTAAGAGAACAAATGAATATTTAATCTAAATACAGGGTTTTCACGTCAATTAAATCACAGATTAAACAGTGAGATTACAAATTCTTTATAAATACCAAAATACAAAAATTTAAAATAGGAAATAATAGAGTATAAATATTAATAAAAACTATTTAATTTATTTAATTACAACTCTTATTCAACAACGCAGAAAAAAAAATTTGAAATAATTTTTTATCCTGAATAGTTTGAAGGAGTAATCAAATCCCAACATGAGTCAATATTCATAAAAATTCCATTTTGAAAGGCTACATTGCATTTTCTCAATTGGTTTGGGGAAAGGGAAATAGGGTGGTAAATAAATTGATTTGTTCGACTTAAACCAACAAAAAAAAATTTGCATAAAGAAAATCATGAAAACGCATATTGTCCATAATAAGTACATATGGCTCTTTCTGTTTCAAGCTTAAAACTTTTTTTTTAAAAAAAATAAAAGAATCACCCTTGTAACCCCTTTATTTATTTTGCAGAAAATTTTTTCGTCAAAAAATATGACAGTACAGGCAGAGGATTTAATCCCCTGACCCGATTGGATATAGTTATTGCAGGTCGTACTCTAGGTGCTCGATCATAAAACTTTCTCAACGTAACACTGAATCTAACTTCATCCAAGCAATGCTACTCAATCGAAACACGTAGATACTCTGTCGAACTGACTTGCATAAACCTGTTAAATCGATCACACAGTCGATGTTACGTTATAAGGAAATCTGGTTGGTTCTTTATAGAGAGTCATGCATTCCAAACAAAGAGAAGTGGATTGAAGCTGTACTATACCTAAATGAAAATTTTTCTTAAATTTTTTTCCTTCATTTCCACTAAGGTAAGTGTAGAGTTTTCCGTCACTAACTGACAAGGATACTTAGTTATTCTGCGATCGCTTTAACATTCCTAGCACAAATTCCTCAACCAGATTCTCAGGAACCAGTATCTCGATATTTTTTAATTATAGACGATACCAATGTCTTTCTGTCTTAGGCTAACCGAAAATTCAATTGAAGTCCTACCATCCAATATATTGAGCCAAAATCAAGGATTTAATTTCAGCTTTAAGCTTCATCTAGAGTCCTCAGTTAGATACTCCGACTCCATCATCCGAAGCTTTAACACCTTCGTTTCGACATTAAAACCAGCTTTTGGACTTTCCAAGTTTTCCTCACTTCTCATTGCAATACGCTCAACAAGTAACCGATTAGAAAAATACATATATACAAACCTGGCATGAGACTTTTGTACATCACAATTCTAAAAACTATACAAATGCTGACGCAACCTAATTTCATATTTCTGTGACTGGCATCCTGATCATTTATTCAAATTTTCAAGTATCATACCCAAACCGAAAAATATTTGATCCGGTCCATTGTGTGTTGCATCGGTGATCTGGATCTTAACATCAATTTATTTTTTTGTCTTAAAATAATTTTTTTTAAATTTATTAAATAGCATGACGAACTTGAAGTAAAAATTGACGAATATAAAATTATACATTTTATTCCATGACTAATTTGATGTGAAATTTGCGAATTTGTAATCTTACTTTTTATTGCGTAAAAAAACTGATGTGAGTCCCCAGTAACTTATCTTTAGATATTCTGTTCCAATCAATTCGATACTTGCAGAATATATTTTATCAAAGCGTCGTAAGAGTAACAAAGTAAACACATCAAATTAAAATTTATTCATTTTATCCAAAATTAAGGTCTAAACCAGGACTATGCTATTTTATTTAAAAAAACGTATAAATCGTTTTCGAAAACACAGACACATAGGTAACGAATGATTTTTAATACAAAATTCAATATCTAAACTTCACAAATATAGTTTGAAAATAAATACAACAACTTATCAAAATTGTATATTGGTTTATATTCACCAAAGTAAAACCCCTCGGTATCTAATACCAAGGATCAAAATAGAATGTCCAGTGTACATTTTGATCATAACTAAAATTTCGTTATTAAAGTAATGAAAGAAACAACAGGTATCGATCTTTACAAAAATGTTTACCTCAAAAACAGTTCATAGTAATTAGAAAAATAAATAATTTCGAGTCAATACAATTAAACTGTTTTGTATTTCATATAACAAATATATAAATTCTTGATTATGAGTATTCTAAAAAGCTAATAGAATCTTAAAAAAGGTACTAATAGGAATCGCATGCAATTTAACCAGGAAGTATATTATACGAAACCAAATCTTGATGGTTATAAACTACCATAGTTTAATTAAAGACAGGTTAGTTCCAACCCTGTCATAGGAGAAGCATCAAATACCAAATAATTTTTCAGTTTATTTATAATGAATCTTTACATTCATTTTTATTGCTTTCGAATGATGACGCATACATTCATTAGTAGTCAAGTTAAAAACATGATCAGAGCTCAATAACCCATTACGTTGACGTATTTTTACTGCGTACATATTTTAAACTTTACAAGATAATTGTATATACAAATATTTTTTATGAAAGAAAAGTCAACAAATTTTTCAAATCATGTTTTGCGATATCTTTTAAGTAATAGAAATACATTAAAAATATCATGGGTATTAAATCTTAATTTTTATTAAACACAGCTCTTCTTGTAAATATTACAGGTATTCATCAATTATTTGACTTAAAAATATTTTGGATTGTATTTTAATGTAAATTATCATTAGTAATACCTATATGAGATCCAAAAAAATATTAAATTTGGATGAATAATGTAAGATTACAATTATAAATTATTAATAAATAACAAACTTATACATATTTCAGTCTAATACCTAACCTAAACAAAAACTTTCTTATATAATTTGCATATAACTAGTCTTATCATTAAGGAAAGAAGTTCAAAATATGTAAATTGATTATACAGAATAGTAATCCCATACCTTGAATACATAGAAACACTCAAGTTGGTAAAAATAAATGGTCAATTAGAAATCATCAGGTGAAGGAAAGCGGGTGATAGAATGAAAATGAAAAAAAAACTAATAAAAAGAGTCTCAGTTTTCGATAGAATAAAATCAATATATTTTAAATTATTTAAAAATATCTTCATATATTGAAGATTACAAATTTTGAACACTTTATGATCTTCCGATATCCTATCGGCTGATAAAACAAAACTGCCATGTGTGTAATATATTTTTAGTCTTAAAAAGGTCGCCGATGAGTTATGTTTGAAAACAAATATTCGAATACAGGTACTTCAAGTCTATATACGCCATGCAATGAAGCTCCTGTACTATCACAAAATAGTGCACTGTCGGGGTCTATTTTTTCGAAACCTTCAGAACTGAAATCTAGCAACTGGTTTATAACGACATAATGACGGTATATTGAATATTTCGAGAATATTAATACTATGCTAAATTAAGCATATCAATTATAATAAAATAAATAATTTTTAACGAAAAACAATTTAATATGAATTCAATTATTTGGATCAGGGAAAAGAAGGCAAATTTAAAATGAATCAAAGTCGTCACATTGCAGTACTAACACAATTTTTAATATTCTTATCTTATAGAATTGCGATCGAAACATTTCATGTATATATAATTTAAGCAAAAGATAAATTCAACAAAAATCATAACAGTTATAATATAAATCATATCTCATGTGAAATAGAATTTAAAAATTATTATGAATAGGGTAGTAAAACAATTTATGAAATATAGCCAAAAATATGGTGAAAAATAATCAAAGATCCATTATAGGACGAATAATGGAGGTATTATGCAATTAACATAAAAAATCTTTTACAAAATAAACGTTGAAGATAACATGAAAATGGTATTACTGTTAATTTTTTTTTCAAAATAACTTCCATTTAAAAATTCTTTGTTATCAATTATTCATAAATCAAAAAAAAGAATATTATACACTCCAGATATAATAATTAATAGTTTTAGGATTTAAAAATATCCCTGTAATTAAATGATCAAATTTTAATATCATTCATATAATTTGTGAATTTTGAATAAACTGGGTACGGTTTGAAGGATTTGTTTTATTATATATATTTTAAAAAACAAAATTTTAGTAAAATTGGTTAATTTTATAGTTTCGTGTATTGCAAAAATAGGGTATCGGGAAATCCCAGCATAAAAAATAAGCATTTGAGTTTATTAACGGACAAGAATCGCATATAAATTAAAAAAATCATCACTCGAAAAGACTCTTCGAGGAAGCAAAATTCATAATTTCATTTCTGACGATTCCAATGCCTCTATCATCAGAAGCATTCATCTAATTATATTTCCAAACATCCCAACAAAGAAAACCTCAAGGATCATTGTTGGACGCTCCTTTGAAGAGTATATCTTATTTGATATGGCAAGTATTGTAGTAGTCTTTCCAGTACCAGGAGGACCATAAAAAAGCAAATGTGGAATACAAGATTTTTCGGTGGACATCTTCACTAGATTAGATTAAGATGATTTGCAACCATGTACAGTTTGAAATGATCGAACCAACGGAAGCAACATCATCCAGACACTGTGGGCGATATTTCTCCGACCTATCAAATCTATTTTAACAAAAAAGGAATCACCATGGTAAAGGACTAGAGGATCCCATGAAGAACGATTACCGCCAAACACAGTTGTACTATCGAAGTTGAACGATCTAAATACGAGCAGGGTTGATGTGAATATAAACCATGGCGTTGGGTTTGGTTGTTATTGATTTATTTGTCCTTAATCATATTCATGGAAATTTTTTGTCTATTATCTTTGTTTGTCTTAGCGCAGAGTGACTCCAAAAAATTTTTTTGCAATGATTATCCTTAAATCATGTTGATATTAAATATTATATTTTTTCTATATACTTAATGTTTCACATCCGTTTCATGTCATATAGTATGAAACATATCGCACTAATATTATTACTGGAGATATTTGTTCTCCAAATTTTCGAAATTGAAGATTTCGGGACTTCTAAATATCGAAATTATATCCCTGTAGAGTATTTCCTAATCCCTAGTATTCCCGGATCCCTCAATGTTTCAATCACGACAAAATCCCCTGTTTTCAATTTTTTCATATATACATCTTTTAAATTAGTTCTTCCAAAATCGATTAATCATCATTTAGTTTGATTGTTTAAAACATGCATAAAACCCAACACTCAAAGAACTTTAATAACGGAATTATATTATAAAAATATATTAACTTTTAGGTAAATATACTGTGGTGCTTAGAAACAACAGAAGGATTCTGCAGCCTCTTCACGTATAAGGATCTCGGAGATCGATTATTGTGATCTCCGAAGATCCAATGATTCGGAGATTCCAAAGATGTCTTATTAAATGGCATCAATAATTTGAATAAAAATTACAATACTAAAAAGTAATTAAATAATTATCTGTGCTACTCCGAGCCGCCTCTTCACCTCCGCGTGCTAATTTCTCGATTGCCGCGGTAATTGTCCGGTTA
>LDMZ01006811.1:0-11691 GCA_001455285.1 Sphaeromyxa zaharoni
TAAGATTTTAGAAATAGTTTGGATTATGTCCGGTAGATACAAAAATTTTATTAACTTATAAAAGCCTAAAAACAATAATGACCGTCCGTTTTGTGGATGATTAACTCTTTTCATTAAAATTTTAAATATTTTCGATAATATTTATTTAGAAGGCAAAATTAGTCAAATTTTATCATTTAAAGTAAAGTATACTACCTGATACCTTCAAAATTAGTGGAAAATTGAAGAGATAATAGGTGATAAATTAAAATATATTTCTTTCTTATTAAAGAAAGAATTTACGATCAAAGATTAAATAGGAACAATAAATCTTTACAGATCAAATTTGTGATGAGATGTAAAAGAATCATTCAAATTCCGATAAAGCGGATCAATGATATGTTAACATTCACTGTATATATCCTTATCGACTAATTACTTCGGTTTCAATTTAGGGTTAAGGAAATTTATGAACTATAATATGCATGGGATAGCTAATCTTCCAATATCAGGGCAAACCACATTGTACGATAGAGAAGAGTAGAGCAATTGAGTGAAAAAAATTCGAATTTAATAAAATTCTTGTATGTATCATGCAAATGCAGTCCAATCTGTTAAAATATGCACCAAGCCAAAATATAGATTTTTAGACAATATCATTTAGTCATAATGAATTTACTCTAGAATTATTCAAAGTTTTATGAAAGATTAACAACTGTTTGAGACAAATTGTTAAAGATAAATTAAGCTTTGCTAATTGCTAATATACTGCAACTTAAAAATGGCATGTAAATTTGAAAAAAATGTCTATCTGCTACAAGTTGTGATGAAATTAAGCAATTGGTCTGATGATTTCGAGCTGAAATCCGTCAATGAACTTTTACTTTAAGCATTGCTTCATCAAAAATTTTATTTTTTATTTTCTCTACGATACATAAGCATATAATAATTAACTTTCGGTTCAGACAATAAAAAAAGTAATTTTTGTATTTTATATAACTATAGTAAATCTGATTGACACAAAGATTTTGCCACTTCACAGTGCATAACGCATATATACGCGCATTGATTAATTATATTTTTGTCTGCACTTTTACAAGTTCCATACTTTCACTGGTCAAGTATCGGATCAAATCAGATGCTAAATAACGAATAATCAATTTACCAAATTCGCTTGTGTAAGAAATGACATATTCAGTGTGAAATAATTATAAAATAAATTGTTTATTTTTTAGGTTTAATTTTTTCTTATTTGTGAGCTCATAACTAATATTATTTTTACTATGAAATCTCCTAAATTATTTCAATATTATTACTACCAAGATAGAATAAGTATTGATAGAAATTTCATACCTTAGAATCATTATTAATTTTCATAAGTACGTATAATATATAATATGTTGACTCTTTCAAAACTAATGAAAAAAATAAAAAAATGACGAAAATTTTTAATTTTTGGTTTTCGCTACGAAATAATACCGATGTGAAGTGGTTAACACAGACTCACGAGTATTTCATCTGGACGGAGATAATCCACTAAAATACCTACATTCTATTATTATTAATTTTCCAATGTTCCATTATTTATCCTTTTTTACCACCTTTGTTAGCACGTATGAGATATATGATTACTTCCAATGTTTAATAGTGTTAACTTTAAATTTGAAAGCGGTTCAATGATATTTTTACTATTCCAAGGTGTAGTTATACAATTCAAATAGAAATACATAAGGAAAGCATAAATTTTTACCTTTTTTCCTCTAATTTTTTAATAATACATTTATTCATATGTTGAAAAGATAAAAACTAATTGTCAAAAATTATTTAAAACATCAATTATTTAACTTTACGTATTGAAGAAATTAACAATAATTTATCTGCTAATAATTTATATGGTTCGCATACTTTTGTATTAAATGAATGTTTATTCGATTTAATACATATTGTAAATTTGGAAACATTTTTATATTTTTCAAATTATTTTATTTAAGTTCGGAAATTAAATTTCATAATTTAAGTGGGCTATACAACCACGGAAAAATCTTTTCCTCATGTGGAATCCATGAACATACATGATTTCTCTATTTTTAATGTAAATTTTCCATATTAAATTTCATTACGTATAACTTTGAATTAGCCCTGTTTTAATGATTGAATTACAAAAATCATGGTTTCAAGACGTTGAAATAGATCTTAATTAAAATTTCATTATAGACTCCTAGGATATGGTCAAGGAAGAGGTAATTTAAACAATAAAAGATTCGATTAATTTCAAAAGCGAACCCATCCATGTGTAACGAAATAAATTTGACTTATTTTAATAATAATTTTTATCTATATCATAGTATAGATTTATTAAATTTTAGCTGATTAAGATATAAAATCAAACTAAAGATGACCATTTAGATTTTTCTTCTTTGTTGGATCGATGGAAATGTATCTTCCACAACCTGTTCTTCAACGATTGCCGAATCTTGCGGAAGCTCTTCAAATATTAATGTTAAAAAAACAATAAAACCGTTAGCCAATGCAGCTATTTCATCCTCCGTTGGTTCTACTATTTCCTCTGACAATATCGAAAGGTGGGAATAATAAAATACCTGTAATGACTGGTTCATCTTCTTTATCATTAAACAATTCCTTCCCAATGAAGTGTATTCGCTTCCTAAGCGCCGTTGGTCTTTTAACCACAACTGTTGGCGAGATTCGTTGTGGAACTACTCCTCCAACTGAGTATATTAGAGGATTTTGTGCTTGCACAGAAGTAGCTGGGAAACCGTATCCAACTCTGTTTACAATAGGGTTCTGAAGTTGATATCGATCATAAACATATGGATTATAAGCGTATCCGCCGTAGCTGCCTAAAGTGGTAGGAACTGAATGATAATGGCCAGTCCCATAGACAGCATTATGTGGCATAATGCGGTACCCATAATTATTTGACCAATAATATCCCTGGTCCTGTGGTAAATAAGGATCATATGTGCTTGGATAGGCTGGGTAGTTTACTGATTGTGAATAACCCTCTTGTGAAGTAGGAGCTGCAACAGGTTGATATCCATAATATTGGGTTGGATAAGGAGTAGCTGGTGGAGCACTGTAACCAGGGTACGTTGAGACGTACTGAGGTTCCGGCATTGTTCTAACATAGCCCTTTCTGAAATGCCTTCCTAATTTCGCTAGGAAATATTTTCATTCAATAAAGTAATTTATAAAAATTTACACTTAATCCTTTACAACAACAGATATGAAAGCTTAAATATTACAAATTAGAAAATTTATTTTTATTGAATAATGCATTCATAATTACATAAGAATTTTAATAAAATATACACACAAAATATTTCTGAATGTATTAATTAAAAATTTTTGTCATAATTCATTAGATAATTTTTTTAATGCTATTGATTCTTAAGTTAGTATTTAATGTGTAAAATTTTTAATAAATTTTTTACATAAACTTAACAAAATAAAGGCCATTTTTTGGTAAAAAAAACAGTATTTAAATTAATTATATATATAATACTAAAATATATCCCAATGCAATATAGTAGTGCGAAAAAATATTTTATATATATATCAAATATTAACTGAATTTATTATACCTCTCCTTATCTGGGTAGAAAAACAGGCTAGTCCATATAAAATAAAAAAGAATCCAATCTTAAACATCACCCAAAAACTAATCACAATACCGAATTACCAGTAAAATTATTTTAAAAGAACCAAGAAATAATAGAATAATACCCTTTAAAAAATACCTGCGAAAACAAAAATTAATTAAAAATTTCCCAAGGGACTATGGAATATAATTAAGTGAATGGTGGTTTTAGATTAATTATACAAAAATTTCTTTTCTTTTCTATAAGAATAAATTGAAATACTTTTATATTATTAGATATTCTAATGCTTGACGAAAATAATAATTTTAGAAACTTTTATTAAAAAAATAATACAGATTTGTTATATAAAACAACGCCAGGGCAAGTTGTGTGCAATTTTTAACTTTAAACGGACCTAATTTTTCAAAAAACGGATGAAATCAATTAAAACCTAAATATAACTGATAGAATAGATAAAACCAGACCAATAAAGCACAATCATCTGCAGTATATTTTGAAGACTGTATAAATCGATTATAAAATTGCATGCTTATGAATATTTACCCTTGATTTAATTTGAACGTATTAGTATAATAAAAATTTTTGAAACGGCTTTTAATCATATTTAATGTTCTTTCATAACAAAATATTTTGTCTAAAGAAATAGTAAGTTAATTATTTTTGAAAGATAATATGCTTATATATTTAATTAAATAAATAAACAAATTTCATCCGAAGTATAATAGGTTAAAAATGTGGCTAAAAAGTTATATTTCTGAATGAAAATCCTTAACGTTATCTTCAATAATTTAATTCAAATATTATAATGAATTTCATCAAAAGTTTTTTATTTAGATTAGTCAAGACCTATCAAATATTACAATGTATATCATAATAAAAAACTTTATTATTTTCTCCCATTGCTATAGGATTTAGAAAAAAACCTGGAACAATTGATTTTAATAATGAAAATTTAGATAAGCTTACCTACAATTAATGGAATATATGAATAATCCAAGATTAGTAAACTAATTAAAGATAATCTCCTCAAAAACACTAGTGTTATTAGAACTCTAAACTGTCATCCCGCAATTTAAAATTAAATGTAGTTAAATTTATTTTTATAATAGTGGAATTAATATGAATGAATATAACCAGCCGTAGGCATAAAAAATTTTTAGCTAAGAATTTTTATTATATTAAAAAATTCAACCTATTTTAGGTAATGCTGTAATACTTGAAAATATACAAAATATATCAGAAACGATTGGGCCAAATAATATCAAAGAGGACAAAAATTAAAAATATACAAAATTGCAGAGTAGTGCATTCAAAATATAAATTACCATGAAACAGCAAATTGAAAATTTGAATGATCTTCATTGGGCTAATATTCGACTATTACTTATACTAAAATCTAAAAAATCTTAATTTTCATAATCTATAGGGTAATAACGAAATTTTATCTAGTTTTCTTTCAACATAAAAATTAACTTTATTACTCAAACGCTAATTTATCATTCTAAAAGTTTTCAACAATAATGGATACAAATATTTATGAAATTTTTGCTCCGAATAACGATTATATTTATTTAAGAATATACTTTGGTGAATAAAATTTCCTGTGTTCTGTTAAGTTCACATGATTGTCACCTTTTACAATTTAAAAAGGTTGTGGCCTCCAATAAGGGTTAAACAAATTAAGCAGATTTTTTAAAGTAGAAAACCATTCTATTAAATATAAATTTTTATAAATTATTTATAGCTTTTTAAATTTTTTTACGAATGCTATCAATACTATGCCGTCTAATGGTCTAAAAATTATTTAATTTAAATAATGATGGTATGTAAAATTCTGAACGAAGCAAAATAATTAAAAAATCTTAATATTTTTTTATATATTATTGAAAAAAATTATGGATCAACCATTCAGACGTAGAAAATTTCTTTCTTTAAAATCAAACCAGAAATAAAAAATATACACATTTTTAATAAATTACAGCGGGAATTCAACAAATAATATAATAGTCCTATAAATAGGACATTTCATTTTATATTATTTTGTACTTTTGGTTTTAATGAAATCGGTCAACTTTTTTGCATTCCTAAAAACAATGATGAAACCAACCTGGTGATTATTTTAAGCAAAATATTTATTCACAATATATAAAAAATAGATTAAGCATGTAATATCAATCAAGATAATTAAATAAGATTATTCATTATGAAATTTTATATATATACTAACATCGAGTGTAAAGAATATATTCTTTTCTTGGTGTATTCATTCACAGAGAAAACGTAAAGCGGAACTTTGTATGACTGCTTTAACACACTGGGAATGGATAAGGTGATAGCCTCTATAACTAAGTTAATATACTAAAATTAATTTTTACTCATTAAAGCATTTTTTTATATTTTGTCATATATTTGTGTCTATTATAAATAAAATGAATTGAATGCTAAGCAGATATAGATGAATTTCTCCAATTAGATATTAAAGATAAAAATATAAATCGTGTAAACAAAGTGAATTTGTTTAAGTGACAGATATAAGAGAAATAGATCATAAATCAACTGTTGGGAATAATATAAAATGCCAAAATAAGTAAATCAATTTTTTTTAGAAAAAAAATATTTAGACTTAAGTAAATTTCAAGAATTTCTAAATTTAAACTGAATTAATTTGAAATTCCTATCATCTAAGCATAATATTTTGTTGCATGTCCGTAAATTGGTAAGAATAAATTTAGTTAATTTATAACATCAAAATTTTAAAACTGAATTCTCGAGAAAGATAAAATACTTTGTGTCACGCAACCTTCTCCACGACTCCATGACTATCTGCAGCTAATAACGTTTAGTGGTACAATTAGCAAACGTGAAATTATGCATATAAAAATTTTCATTTTTGGTTCGATTGTTATCAAGTGAAAATTACTGACTAAAGCATTATATTTCTTTATGAGGACTATGTCTTATTTAGGTGATCAGGCGTTGCTTCCACCGAAAAATGTTATTCATGAGCACCTTCGGCCTTAACACATGACGAAATAACAACTAAATTCTAGAAATGAGTAAATTGAAAATTCTGTCTTTTTTTACTGTTATAGATCCTCTCATAGACTGTACACTACACCATATTAGTTTTTTATTACAAATTTTTACTAAAAAAAGTTCTTCATGTTCATTCGTGAAATTATTAATAACCTTAGTTATAAAATAAATTATGTAGAGTGCTGGTCGAAAAACTTATTAGTAATCATTGTCAAACCACGTTCAATTTCTAATAAAACAAGCAAATAATTTTCGCGAACATATGGTGAATTATGTATATTTAACATAATTTTTAATCCAATTTAACTAAGACGAAGCTGATATTTTAATCCAACGTAATTCAGGAAAATCGATAATGATAATTTATCAATGTATCTATTAACATTAAATGCAAACCCGAATATTGTGTTATTTTCAATCAAAAATTAATCTTATCACATACAGAAAATTTAAATCCCCGCAACATAAAGAATTATACGCTTAAATTCTCTACAAAAAAAATATCAAGAAAAAAGCAAAACATTATGGGATAATGTTTTGTTAATCTTCGATATAGCTCAGGGCAGTATAATTTATATTTTTTATAAAAAAAGAGATAAAATGGATCAAGTACCTCATTATGGCTCAGGTCTTCTCTTTCACGAATTAAGAATTGAGAGGCAACATGAAAAAAGCGGAAAAATATTCACATCCATTTCAAGAATAACGTCATGATAATCTAATTTAAATAATTATGTATCGACAGTGTTTGCCGATAAAAATAAAATTTGTTAGCACAAAATTATAAGAGCATCTCAGATAAGTGTTTTCATATTTTCGAACTAAAATTAAAAAAAAACTTTCATTAGTTAAATAGTGGGAGGTATCATATGGCAACCTACCCCAAAAATGAAAATGGCTACTGGAAAAAGTTATCAAAATATATACGCATTAGTGGATCATGAGATGAAAACTCTGAGAACTAAACGAATCAACAGAAGCAGCTATTATTAATATATTTTACTTGAATTAATTTCAAATTTTTGTATTTTAATTTGAACGTGTTGGTATAAATAATGAGATTACATTGATGAAAAATTTTATACCAACTAGTATTTCATACGTATACAAATACGTGATGAAATAATTCATGTGCTAAAATTGTTAGTATACAATTATATGAACATTAATAATTTAAGAACAATAACCTTTATGATACTTTCGTATTCTTCCATGACACCTTGGAGGTAGATAGGAAGAAATTAAAGTAGGATTGACCCCCTACGCTGGGCGTGTAGTTAAAGAGTAAAGGTTGCACATAAAAAAGGTAAGTATACGCAACTAACTATTAACTGAAAAAATAGTAATTAGACCGCAAGCCGATGGCTTGCATGCTCGTTTTATACTCAGTCGGAATTCTTCGAAATATTACGACAATACTATCAATATTAATGAGATTGATTGAATTAATAAACAAATATTATTCAAACTAAGAACAGGATGAAAGCGCTGTAAAATTTTAATAACATTCGATACAATTTTTACATTAAACCAAAAGCTTAACCATGTGATAATTGATAAGTTCAACAATTTTTGTAGTTTTAAATTTAATAAAATAATAACTACAAAAATCATAAAACTAAAAATAGAGGGTTTCGGCTTGTTTAAATGAATACATTAATGATTTCACCCTAACATGCAAGAAAAAAAGAATTAAGATTTACTCTTACTTGCCAACTATCAAGGCAAAAAAATATTTACCAATATTCCGATATCAAGATATGAATTCTTTCCGACAATCTATTTTAGTATATTGAAACTCTCATATGGTATAATAAAAACTTTGGAGAAATTTTGGGAAAAAAATTTTCCATAATATATAAAAAAAATATAGAGCTAAACAGTCGGTATTTCTGGGAATATCAAAATAAACAAGATTAATATATTTTAACGAAATATGGCATTAAATTGCATAAAAAGAAGTAAAATATTTTAATTCACCATAAATATCATTAGTAATAAAAAAATTAATAAATAAAAAAGGAATAAAGAATTTTCCAATTTTATTTAAAAATTGGAAGAGAGAAATCGAAAACATGTAGCTGAATCTTTCGTTAACAGGTTTAATATGAATAATAAACTAAATATTGAATTTTAAAGATAAAAAGCTACGATATGTCGAAAATATTGCAACATCTGCGGAAAATTTAGAAATATATTATTAAAAGTTCGTTAATACATTTTCTGAAAACTACACACTGAAAAATATTTATAAGATATACACCTCAAATAACTCAAGAATAAAGAATATTAAAAATAATATTTTTAAAATATTAAGGTAAAAATAATTACATTATTTCGGAAATCAGGACATTTTTCAAATATTTAAATATTCTAAAATTAACCATTTTCTACATTTTGTTAACGAAGATTTACATCCATCCTGGGGGAATTTTGATATACTTATTTTACAAAATAATTTATTGTCAACATCGAATAAAATCCAACAAGATAAGTTTATTGCATATCTTCATTAAGGTTTTTAAATCAATCATAATATATTTAATTTCATGAATTTTACATCATATCAAATATAACAATCCAAAAAATTTTATCTTAAACCTGTTAAAAAATCTTCAATCTCTTATATTTTTAATTATGTTTAAGTCTACCATATAAAATTTAAAATTTACACTAATATGAATACTTGGACAATTTTCAAAATTTAATCTAATTTCCGAAAATTTTCAAATTATAATAAATGATTGAAAGTGTTTATTTTATTACCTGTATCTTTCAATAGATTTATTTATAAGATTCAAAGGTTTAAAGAACAAAAATTTAAATTATTTTTTCAAAAGTTTACTTGTTTTTTTAAGAAATTCTAAATGTCCAATAGTAACTAATAAAAGCTCTTATAGCAAAAAATGAATGGTATTGAATAGTTGGGAAAGTTTTAATCACTGGATAAAATCTAATTTTACACTCATAAAATAAATTTTCATAAACCGGAAAAAAATATCTGTCAAAATAATCTTCTCATATTTAAGAACAAAGATTCTTAAATTTTTGTGTATTGCAAACTAAAGAGCCAATTACAACCAAATACAAAATATTTTACAATTGGGTTTTTCCACTCAATATGAATTTGAGAATTCTTTATGCGAAATTTTAAAACAATATCGGATAACATGGACTATTTTAACAAGGTTTCATGAATCTTTAGTTATAATGGCGAACCTTGAGAAAGAAATTGAATAACAAACTAATAAAAATTATAAAATTAACACAAATTTATGCACTAAATTTAATCAATGTAGTCTAGAAAATTGAATTATAAAAAATTGTTTAGAGTTAAATCCGCAGAAAGTGTTAAAATATGGATAGTTTTTTTTATATTTTTATCGAAGGAATCCTAAAATTTTCCTTATCTGTAGCACACATATTTATTTAAATAATTTTTTAAGTTGAGAGGTCAAGAAAATAGACTCTAGATGGCGCATTTGATGCATATCACATTTATAACTAATTTTCTATGGTTTTAAGTGCTTACAATAGGTAATAAATTGAAAAAGCATGATTTCTTAAATACAGGTTAATATATAAAAATATTTTCCGCCGAAAATTATATAAATTTGTCCAGGATATTTTTCAAAAAGAGTGAAAACCAATTTTACAAAATTTGGGTGTGAAAGAAGATCGATATCTTTTATAAGTGAGCTTTCCAGAAAAATTGTAGAAACCTATAGCATTTATAATAACTTTACAATTAGATGTTGGTACATACTTCGTTTCAATTAAAAGAAATAATAATGATTAGGTTTAATAAAATTATCAGTAGATAACATGTATAAATTAATATATTATCAAAAAAGAAAATAAAATTCAAACGGAACAAAACCCACGAAATATATGCCGTAACAGAATATATATAATATTAACCCGCATAAAACATTATGAAATTTTAAAATAATCTTAGGCACTCCATAGAATCTATTTTAGGGTTTCGTTTAAAATCTAATAATAAATAGATATTCACAGAATGCATAATAAATCATTTTTCAAATTTGTATAAGGAAAGTCCATTAATAAACTATTAAAATTTTTTATTCAATTTGTTTATACAGTTGTTCGATCAAAACAGCATCACCTTAACTTTACGAAACAAGTTTAATTTAATTAAATAAATTATGATATGAAAATCATAATTAATAAATTTATATTTTTCAAATAAATGTTTAAATTTTTGTGACCGAATCACTACAATTATAAAACGAGAATTAAATTTTAAATTTAACAATAAATCCTTTTAGTTTCATAAAATTAAACCTAAGAAAGTCTTAACTCAAAAGAAGATTGAATATTCTAGAGTTCAAATATTTTGCCATTATATAAAATAGAAAATCTTCCTTATCAACGACAAAATTAACGTTATTAATACTATTTTCAATAAAAATTTCATATAAAATTATTTTCACATCAAAGAGTAAAGGTTTAGTTAACAAATATTACAAACATTCGAATAATTAATGATACATTTATTATAAATCATCAGATTTAAAACACAGCTGATACTATCATTATTATTACATTAGTCGCTAAAGTCCGTGAATAACAACAAAGCGATAAATCTGGCTAATTAAAATAAAAAAAGATACAAATTTTTTAAACTTTTATTCTTTCAAATAATGGATACTGAGTTAAATGAAACTTCATTAATTTAAAAAAAAAATAAATATTAAAAATTAGCGAAATAAAATTATTTGATAACGAGATTTTCGTATGATTAAAGGTCTGTTGTATTATTTTTTTGTTTAAAAATATAAAAATAACCCGTTTTTAAAATACATGATGCTATGTTAACTCAAAATAAGATAAAGGAATCCTAATAAGTAATTTCAATAAACATTCAAGTGATACACTTGATTTCCTAAATAAATTCATATCGTTAGCTCTTTATACTTTCATTGATAAAAGTAAACCAAGAAATAAAATCAGAAAATAATGAAAAATCAGCGAGAAAAATATTTTAAAAAAGGACAATCCATTTTTTAAACTTGTCAATGAAAAAAAA
>LDMZ01006821.1:0-11742 GCA_001455285.1 Sphaeromyxa zaharoni
CTAACAAAATAAATTCCAAAAAGCAACATAAAATTTTTAAATATGAAAAGGAGAAAAAAATACCTATCAAATTGACATAAAATAAAAAACCCAAACAAGATCAAAAATATAAAACACCACAGATCTAACCTAAGCTAAAAGAATATACATCGGGATCCACAAAGTGTATTTATATACAAATTCTAAATACTTGGGTCATTCATTTGATTCTTTGTTGAAAATTTCTATCTCCAAACCAACGTGAGTATTATCACCATCCTTGTTCACAGAAATTATCGGTTCACGGAACCTCTCACTGTTGATCTTTTTAAAGAATTCGCCGGGGGCTTTAGTACATATATTATAAAAGCAGGAGAGGTTACCATTGATAAATGAATCAAAATTTTTTGTAATTTCAAGATTACGATGGTTATATACCTAAATATTTTATTTGTAAATAAAAATCGAAACATCATTACGACAGTTATATAGCATTCCAGTTTTCAACACTTCTAACAGACCCTCTTCTAACTCACAGTTGATATTTTTGGCGCATATTAATTTCTCGTTTAGATGATTATAATCCTGTTCCATTTCTTGCAACCTTTCTTCAATCTCATTATATTCTATTTCTTTTTCTATCAAATCGTTGGTTTTATTATTAATTTCAATTTGTGCTAAGGTGTCATTCTCCTCTAACTTCTCAATAATTTCTCTTAACTCCTGAGTTGCTTCACTGTTTACCTTCCAAAAATCAGTGGATTTTTCAATAAAATCAGATTGGAATTGCAAAAGCGCCTGAATCTCATGGTTCAAAGATTTCTCAGATGAATCATTATTACTCAATAAAATTTTGATTTCGTTTTTTAAAGAATTATTTTCGTTTCTTAAATTACCTAGATCAATTTCTGTCACAGTTTTAAGATCTGAATTACAGGATTCAATAGTTTGAATTAGTTCGGGATAGTTAGAACTCCATATATTTCTAATTATTTCCAAACTTTTTTGTGCTTCAATAGTTTTGCAAATTGCAGTTTCAATATAATTCAGATCGCTAGGATCAACACAATCAACTTCTCTTAGTTTCATACTATTTGAAAATAAATCCACATACCCCGATATCTTGGACATAAACTCAAACGCTTGTTGTGAGCTGCAATAAGTACAGATTTGAGATATATCATTACTCCTGCTATAGTCAATAGCTGGCAAAATCAAATTGATATATTTTTCTATACCATTTATTTTTTCGTTGAAAAAATCAATTTGTTTTGAAAATTGTAAAAATTTGTTACTAATATTATCTTTAAAGGTTACGAACTTCTCAGATTGATCTTTAATCAAGTTATTAGCTCCGTTTACTGAGGAACTTAGCCTTTCTACTTGATTTTGGTAAGAACTTACATCCATTTGCGCAAGATCAATTTTCTTAAGTAACTCAGATTTGAAATTTTCATGTTTTAAACAACAAAAACATGCTCCAGGAGATTCCATAATAAAAAGGGGGTTAACGTCAATACATCCAGGTTTTGAGGACATGTTAGAAGCATTTTCCATAATGCTCTGAAAATTAGCTTTAAAATCAGCACATATTTGAGAACATATTTTATTTAATATTTCAACTAAAGAATTTGAATATTCAACCAAATTCTTATTTTTTGCAACAAAGATATTTTTATCAGAGATTGATCGATGTGTACCTGTGATATCTTGCATTTTTTGTTTAAAAATTGGAACCATATCGTCATATTTACGAAAAATCTCCGTTTTAATTTTATTCGAAACGCCTTGGAGTTTATTCTCAAGATGAGGATATGAAAAAGTAGAATGCTCAAAATTTGAAACTTGGAGAATCAACTCTTTTAATATATTCTGATTTTTAGCTAAAAACCCTTCCTCCCCAAAAGCAGAAAATGAATCAACTAAACTCACAACAGACGAAGAAATATCAGAAAGCATAATATTTATTCCATTGATTAATTTATCTGAAGATTGTAAAAAGATATCATATTGCTTCTTTTCATTAAGTAGATTTTTGTTATAAGTACAAATAGATTCGATTGCTTTAACTAATCCAAAGCCTGAAAAATCTTTGACAACACTCTCAGGAAATATATTGACACTGGCAGAATATTGAACAACAACACGCTTTATCTCATCCAAAACACAATCAGAATAATTTTCTTCTACTTTATCAGTTATTTTAGACTCAACAACATGGTGTGAATATACTTTATATAATTTTGATGACTTATTCTTTGTGGCTGAATTCTTATCCAATACAGATTCTTTCCTTGGCACAATTTTCCTAACAATATTACATACAAATATAACTTCAATAACATGTTTTCAATCCTTGGAGAACTAAGTAACTACGCGAATAATTTCAATAGATAAACAATAAATACATGCTCCTGGTGACGGTCTAGCAATTGGCGAAGGATACAAAGTAACTCCTCTTTTACATTTAAATTATCGCTATTAAATATATAAAATATTAATTTATTATTAAATAACTTAATTCTAGAAATGATATTTTGATACTTAGAAACTTTGATTTTTTCTATAAAATTTAAAAAGATTATTAGAAACTGATAACCTTCAGCTAATTCAGCTTCTAATGACTGAAGCCGACTATATATATTCATTGAACCGACCTAAAAATAATTTTTTCAACAATACAATATTTTATATAAAACATAACAAAATATGATACAAATATTTCAAAATATTACCTGGCTTTCAATTTTCATTAAGTCAGTATTATTGATTTTTTCAAGGGCTTCTGTTAAAGGATAAGTATAGGCGCATGTCTTTAAAAGAGAAACAGCCTCTTCGTACTCCATCCCAGAAACTAAAATAGAATAGTAAATATGCTTACATTCTTATAAATAGATAGGGAAGTATATTAAAAACGATTTTACAAAATGAATCGAAAATATAAATAAGTTTTGGATTAGTTTATAATCTGAATAATCCTTTAAATTATATGTAATAATAAACACACGTACGAAATTGATGTTATACTATAATTTTATTATAGTTCAAAAACATGCGCATAAAAACAAAAAATAATCAAATAACCCTTTCACTATTTTAAATAAATCTGATACACATGAAAATAGTTCAATCTAATAAATTATAAACAAATGGTATGCTTAAAATCACATGAATGATAAAAATAGTCTAATTAAAAAGTTTTCAAAATAATAGCAGTCAGATTTTTTAATAGCTTGAGATGGGTTATAAAATGGTAAATCATTGGTTGAACATTTAAGGCAAGAATTATAACATGTCCTATATGTCAAAAGGAATATATTTAATGGATGATTATTAAGATTCACTACATAAATAATCAGACATAATGCGTTATAATAAGACAAAAATATTATAAAATGTTTGATCGTTACATTATTGGTTTTATAATTACGTAAATTGCTTAAATACAAGACAAAAATATTTATAAGATCTCAAATACATAAGTTATTATCAAATATTTCTGTCGTGGTATATAATTAAGTCAGGAGTTATAAATACGATATAAGGGGCTTAACTTTACACCAATTTAACCAATAAAATTTCTCTTGTACATATTTTAAATCTTAAATAACTTATCAATATTAACAAATATAAGTATGCTAATTTTAACATAGCTTTGAGCGAATAAAAAGATTGTTGAGATTTAATAAAATCAAAGTAATATATGCATATATTAATTTACCAATTATGTTTAAATTTAGCTTTTATAAAGCAATTTTTTAATGTTTTTAGTCTAATAAAAAACCCATGTTGTTGGACTATCCACCCATTAATTTAAAATCATCATAAAATCGATACATAAAACAAGGGTTTTTAATTCCAAACATAATATTGCGCTGAACAGTGTAAGAATAGTTTTCTATGGTAAAAATAATCTCAGTAATAATTTATTATAATTAATACCAAATGACAAGATTTTGCCTAATAATCCAAAATTTAAATATAATTAAGCTTTCATCGAAAAAAATATAATGATTTTGAATTAATCATAAAATGTTTATTTAATTTTCACCATCAGTCATTAAAAAATCGTTTAAACGGACAAAAATTAAAAATATAGTCTTTAATTATTTTAAATATTTATAATAAAGAAAATAGAAAGTAAAAGCATAAAAATAGCATATTATAATTTTTGCATAGAAAACTGTAGTCCTACATTCATAAAATTTGTAGGTTTAAAAATGTTAGCATCATATGCAAAATATGTTTAGACTGTTAATAACTGAAATTTTTAAGAACAATAAAATAATCTAAAAATGATCGGTTTTCATGAAGAAAACTTTACATCTATTGTAAAAGAGACAAAAAATTAAAAGTCAGCAACCTTAATCGGCATGCAAACTGGATAATACAAATAAACGTAAGCTTGATCAAACCTGTTTCGTATAAAAGGAGTGAATTAAGCAACGTTATTTATCATATGAAAAATAGTGTAAAATTTTTTAATTACAAATTTTAAAACTTGGTTATGTTTTCCTTGTCACTGTCTTAGATCATTAATTTGCACAAACTTGGAGATCTTAATTTTCAAAAATACAAAACAATAAATGGAAATTAGAATAAATTAAATATTTCACAAATTCTGGTTATAATATATTTTGATTCATTTTACCAATGATTCCAAATTTAAATTATTTTATTGAAGCCATATATAAATTATTTAACAATCATTACTAAAACAAATATAAGTATCAAATATTATATATAGGTCAGGGATTGATAATGCGAAAGTACTAGTCCTCTCTTGCATATTCTTTACTATTACATATATATTACATAACAAACCAATATTGAATGGAAAAAATAAGGGAATAGTAATTATTTAGATAACGATAACGGGTTATATTTTTTTATGAAAGAACAGGTATAAAATTAATAATATTCACAAAGAACCGAAAAATTTTGCGAGATCCAGAAAAAATTTACTAAAACGTAGCTTTCCAGCTGAAATCCACTTACTAGTCATAACAAAGATCTCAGTATCGAAGTAAATGGAAGCATTAATAAACTTCGAGACAAAAATTATAGATTTATTTGCTGGAAACAGTTAACAATAACTAAATTAATATTATACCACTAATCTTAAAAGTGATTTGCAAAAGGATCGTTACAACAAGGTTTTTCGCCATTTATTATTATATTTAAAAACATAAATTAGCAATTCAAGGCATAAAATATCAAAAAATATAAAGGTAAAAATCTGTTAAATAAAAAATAATTTTTTACCGTAATCGTTGTTGTCAAAAATATTTTTGTGACTATCACAAAGCCTTTCATGAAGCTCTGTAAAGTAGTTGTGGAAACAATCAGGAATAAAATCTTCTGAAGACCGTTCGAGAAGATCATGATTGTAATTAACTTTCAGTTCAGAACCACTATCGAAAGTATTGTAAATACTTTTTCCCGGGAAACTGTTGTCTGAAAAAGGTGTCTGACTTATCAATTGAGCACGGGTTTTCGGTTTCAAGTTCCATAGTTTTGGAGCTTCCCTCGTGAAGTAATTTACGTTACGGGAAATCGATTCCTTTGCGTTATACTTTTCATAAGAACCCGATGGGTAGGGCAAATTCGAAGCAGTATCATTTTTGCCATTGCGGATTGAATTCATTTTGGATTCATCCATTAATTTCCCATTACTGCTCATACCAATATAAATTCTATACAAAAATTATAAAAAAAACTCAATAATAAAAAAAATTATTTCATTTTTCATAAATATAATATTATTACAAGTATTTACCTCAAACCGTGGATGAAGAGTAAGTTTCACAACATTAAACGGCCGCGTAAATGTAAGCAAGCGCGCTGTAGCCTGCATATCTACCCATTTGGCAATTCGGCCCATCAATAGGGTCGTAAATTGCGTTTAGGCTCCCATAATTTCAAATATTATAGATTATGGAAGTGTTTCATTGAAAATTTGGTGATTCAAACCATAGCTTTAGTTTTATTCTATGAGTATTAATTTTAATCAAAGATGTAGGTCCCTGGTTTTAATAATGCTGTCCATCCATGTAAATCCTCCTATGGATATAAGATTTATATTCATTTTAAGATGATGAGGTTTACTCCTTGTCTTTTGTTATTTAAAGTTTTTCAGCTCTTGTTAGTAGCTTAAGATAGTGTTTTTTATGAAATCTTTAACTGGGCTAATAAATAACTTAGATAAGTTGAAATTTTTCATATGCATGTTACGTTAATGATATACGTCGGTACTCATTCAATTAATGACAACATTAAGATATAGAAGGTATTATTAAAAACTATCACGTGATGCTCATTATGAAATTTACTACTCGAAAAAATGCAAATTTGTATTTTTCCATAATCTTAAACAAAAAGATTAAATAGATTTGATTTTTTTTTAAGTAAAAACTAAATTCAATATCCATCAGATAAAGTTAAATAAGGGAACAATTTTTCACGACAAAAAATTTCTTGCAAGGCAGTGACTCTGCTTTTTTGTTCTTCAATAATAATAGAATTTATAAAAGGATTACTAAGAAATATGTTTTAAGACTGATATGAAATGGTTAAGATGAGAAAGTGGCTATAATTAGGAATATCAATTTATATTTCCGTTTGACATTATCCTTGAAAGATTTTTACACTCAATGATTTAAAGTGAACGAATGATTGTTTCTGGTTAAATTTTACTTTTATTTAAAAAAATGTAATGATGCTGTATTTTGCCAGAGTATAAAATCACTATCCATTCTGAAACAGACCCTTCTCAATTTTTTCACAAAACTTTTTCAGGAATGGTATTAAAAAATATCATAATATCAGAGACAGTGAAAATTTAGATTAAAAAATTTAATTCAAATTATTTACCAAAGGAAACAAAAATACATGAATTAAATACCCTATGATTATTTATCAAAAAATATGAAACTAAAAATAAAAGATTAAGGTGTAAATCCTACAAAGCTGTTAATAGCATGCTTTGTAGACGTTTATATGAGCCTTGGTTCCCGATAAATTTAAGAACGAAAAAATTTTCAGAAAAAAAATATTTTAGTGAAATTTACTTTATGAATTTTTTAGTCAATTCTAATAATGGAAGAAAATACTATAAATTAAACAAGTTTGTTTATTGGTAAAATGCCATCACAGTAATTATTTATTGAGTGTAATGCAAATCCGTAATATTTCTGCATATTCGTAAAAATTAAAATATTTATGATATTTTTTTATTTGATCCCCTTTAAGAGGAAGAATACGAAGAAAAAGACTTTCTTGAATTACGTAGTATTTTAAATCAATCTGATTTTTGATCATTCCTATTAATTGGTTACTTATATCATGGGGGCTGTTTATTTTCGTACTGCTTGTCTCATGGTAAATTAATAGTTTTTATTCCTATAAAATAAATAATATTTGATCGAAAAGTTTTTCTCAATTTTGATTTGTTTTTAATGATTGTCCTCAATTTTACGGGATTGAGAACTTTTTATTTTTAGTAAGAAGGTAGATACTTTGTTGATAAAGCTTCGAAACGATTCTTCTGTTTTAGAAATTATGTTTAGGATCATTACAGTCTCAAATACTATAGTATTAAAAAATAACATTCAATCAATGTTTAATTTTAAGTAACCGCCAAATTTGGGGTCTCACGTTGTTAGTGACTACAATTTCTTGAAAATTTTCCAGGCTTTAGATCTTTTAAATAAATCGATTGGCAAATGTTTAAAATTTGATCAACGGAAGCCGAAGCTAAAAAAGGTTAGATATTAATTATCGCATCTAATATAAGATGCTACTATCATTCATCATTTATTTAAAAATATATACAGTTTTATGCCCTCCTTCTACTATACTTGCCCTTCTTCGATAACTCCATCCTATAATATGAACTGGACCCCGCAAATAGTAAACGCCATATCACACCTCTGAGATAATATGACAACCAATTTTTTTCTTTAAAGATATTATTTTAGTGTTTGAATGAAAGCATCTGTTCTGTTATTATTCATGTGTGTAACTTGCACGTGTCCAATGTACAAAAGTAATTAAAACCTAACTTTACCGATCTAATCCGATAACTACAATTGGTTATTGGCTATAATGTGATTTAAATTTTAAAGGAAAGATACATGTAGAAAATCATACAATTAATTTCGGTGAGTATCAAAATATGTGCTGTAAAATACATATTAAATAATTGAATCTCTCATCGAATAATTGAGTGCTTTTTTCAAGTATTCAGGTGTTATATTTTCTTTAATTTTCTACTTTTTTTCAGTTTTAACTGTTATTTTTTTTCGTACAAAAATTATACATCAGAGAACATCGTACACAAGACTTAAAACTTCAACGACATAATTTAGTCAAAATTATAAATTGAATTTTTGTTTAAATATCTAATATATTTTATTAATTATAAACATACAAAATTCGTCTTAAAGAAATAAAAATGTCCGTGATAAGATATTTCGTATATCCTTCTTATTTGAAATACTCAAAGAAAAACATAATGAAGTGGTTCTATATTATCTTAATTTTCATCATCCGATTTTTTTTATTCCTTAGAAATATCTCATATTTGAGGTCATTTTGCGTACCTTCTATTTTATTTGTACAAAATCCGTCGGTATAATCCACAAAGCTTTCATTGTGATTTGCGGTTACGTGATTATAATAATTTGTTAGTTTATTATTGACACGGGATATAAATCCGTTCTTATAGTTAATAATGTGTTTTTCTTCTTGTTTAGAATTTCAACTAAAAAAACGCCGCTGAAGATGTTCCTCAATCCTTTCATGTACCAAACCATCATTCACTTTGTGACAAATTTAATCCCGATTTGGTGTCATTAATTTTCACAACTACACCTCTTTCAATTACTAAACCAGATTGTTAATGTAAAATCACGATGATCCATAATAAATAGATAATAATCAACTGTTATATAGAATGTAATTGGAACGGGCTTATTTGCTACATTTCGTAAATTCTGAATATAAAAATCATCGGGCGTGATCGGTCTCAACACAGATAAGACCAGATTGTGAATTACTAGCTTCGAAAACCTCAGGTAATTTTTGCTATGGTTGTAAATGGAAAGTCCAAGAATCGTTTGGATATTACGGTTTGATATATCGACTAGGCAGTTATATCCAAGTGGCATCACTTTTTCCATTGGCATTTTCATTAGTGAAAAAATTACGGATAGAACAGTAGAATCAATCCGAGAATCTTTAGATGTGTATTTTAAAAGTTCTCCAAATTTTTTAACGCTCTGGTCTGTCAAAATCCACAACTATCAGAAAATGAGAGGACTTCCATTTTTAATAGGTGCTGAATAGCACTTTCTATATTTAAAAAAAATGTGATAACTGTTTTTTGGAAAATTAAAAATTAAAACTACTTGGACAGTCTCAGATGGAGATACTTATCGATCAAATAAGACATGAAACAGGTTAAGTTGGTACTAAAATTTTCAAACAAAACTGTATAGTAAAAGAAAAAACAAAAATAGATGAAAAATATGTAAATTTCGCGCTCCGCTTTGGTTAAGAAGTGGCGGCTATCTGATTATTCATCTAAATAGTTTACTCAATTTAATGCCAGTTGTCATCAGAAACGAATATTACATACCCCATTGAAACAATACCGGATAAAAATTGTTTATTACTAAAAGCTAAATATCTTCTATTAAATGGAATTATTAAGAAAAATATCCTTTTTCGGAAAATGGGTATTTATCGAACCTTAAATCGAAAAAATGATCTAAAATCGTAAAAATAAAAAAAAAAGAATTAACGCTTTAATGGTTTTGTCTTGGGCACGATCAACTAATGAGTTAAAAGATCGAAATTTTTATACGTTATGCGGTATAATTATAATATATATTGATACAATAGCTATTATTATATCTGATCTGTTCATCTATCTAAACTTAGTAATAAACGCAAAGTTCAGTATATAAATGCAATCGAATTATCTGTTCTGGGAAGTTTAGCGTAAAAAATTAAGATTCGTAACTTAAAGTATTTTGATTTTTTAAATTCTAAAATGAACAATGAGAATATTATTGCAAGGGTTCACACAAAACGAGATTTAAGATCAGAAATATATCAATAATTTAAATTGATTACAGTTTAGCTGTGAATATAAAACTTGTCTTCAAACACTTTACGATTAAGTAGTATATAACGCTAATTAAAATTTTTAATGGGTTTTTAAGAACTTAATCTTTCAATCCATAAGATCGGTGTTTACAATGCGTCTATTGAACATGTGAGCAATAGCTCCCAGTGTTATATTTTTGATATTTACATTGGAGAAGCGGTTGTATTTAAAAATGATGTAAATAAATGAAACATTATTTAAATATAACTATTATTTTTTTCCAGCCAAAAGACAACAGGCATTAAACTTATTTCAATCGTTCATGTCAATTTCTTTAATTGTTTTGTTCATATACTTAAAAAATATTTGAAAAATTAGTTTTAAAATAGATATATACCATTTTAAATTAAAATTAATAATTTAAATATATTGTTTTCAGAAAATTATATAAATTTCATTAAGAATAAATCAGTTTATTTTTTTTAAAAATCTAAAACAATAAGTAAAGCCGAAAATTTTTAAGAGATAATTACAAATTTCTCTATTTGAAGCTATCCATAACTGTTGATACTAAAATAATAATATGGAAAAATTATGTTTTATATTATATTAAATCAAATAATAAATTCTTAGTTTATTAAACCAACAACGGTGTCATACGTATGGTTCATGGACTGATGCTCCGGCTGTTACATCTTTATATTACATAAATTTTCTGATTTTTTAATAAAATTAAAATTTAGATTTTTTGCTTCAAAGTTTATCAAATCCGCAAAAAGTTCCCAATGTTTGGTAGAAAACCGTTAATTATACTTATAGCCGTTGTCACTATGGCATGCACTGAAGAAAAATTTACTCTTCGATGGCTTTTAATAATGCCATTTTAGCTCGAATGTGACATCCTGTTATAAGCTTTTTTAAATTATTTTAAAAATATCCAATCTATACTAAGTTTTGGTTTGATTGGACGATAATATCTATATTTACAAAATTAGCACTTTCATTCGCTCCGTTAATCCCCAACAATATGTAAAAATTAATAAATAGATATTTGATTGAGTAATATCTAGCAATAACAAAAAAATTTAAAATATTTTTGTTATGTATCAGAAAGGTTGTGTGGTTGTGCTATATGTAAACCGTAACGTTATTTAATGAATATTTGCCCATATTTTTCAATTAATTATATAGACTGAAAATACCATCAGTTTAGCAGAAAATGGGGAGAATAAATATAAATGATCTTTTGATTTACTGAATAAACGAAAGTCCATATACGTCAATAAAAGTGTAACTGATTACATTAAAAAAATAGATTAGAATCGTCATGAAACTTGTGTTATACGAGTGAGTGTCAATTTCATTACATATATGTTTAGAGAAGGGAAAGCAATTGACCCATGAAATGAAAATTTGTTAATATCAGTGTTAGAACTGTGTCGCCTAAGACGTCTGAAATCTTTCATAAGAATTATACCCTCATCTAAAAAAAATATTTGATAAATTGATGACTTTGGAAGTCAGTAAAAACTGGAATACAGATATTACAGGTGCTATGATAAATAAAAAATATTATAAGTGATGTTTTCGAGGCATTGAATATTACAGTAATCCCTCCTACTTCGCGGGGGTTACGTTCCAGACCCACC
>LDMZ01006827.1:0-12047 GCA_001455285.1 Sphaeromyxa zaharoni
AAAAAAATGATATTTTTTCCCAAAATAGATACAACAACTGTAGAAGTATCTCAAACTAATAGGAATTATAAACCATCAATTGCCCGCCCCTAGGCGTGGCAACTAATCTCACTTGCTACAATAATTATAACTGGCTAATCATAATATATGTTTTTATTTAAGAAAAATAGTATAAATTATTGAAAAAACAAAATATTAACACAAACTGATCGTATGTATATAAAGCAAAAAAAGTTTGGTAAATCATTCCAAATAGATTGCGGGAGATGATTGAGTATAATATTACAGCTTATGCATGCAAGAATGTACATTGGTCTACATGTAATTGTTGGATACGTATGCCCATTTTTTAATGCTGATCCCAGTTAATGCAGATATTGATATATTATAAATAATTATTTTTATTTCAAATAAATATATTTGATTCTGCATAATAATTTGAACACGATAGCGTTGAGGTTAAATTTATGATTAATTACTTTGACTTTAAACAAGAAAAAGCAATGTCATCCGGCTAACTTATAAATTGTCTACGATATTTATGGCTAATTGAAAGCAGTTGACAATTTTATTTAACCAAATTAGCATTAAAAACTTTAAATTGTGTAAGAGGAATCAGGGTTAGTTTTAAGTTATAATTTTCATTTACAGCAAAGATACTTTCAATGAATTACAGCGATAATTCGATTTACGAACGCCTCTGTGAACGGACCGTTTCGGTTCATGAACATTAAAATAATAAGAATGAATAGTATTTGTCTGGTTTCATATGTCATAAAACACTGCTGCATGGTCTGAGATGGGCTTTGCTTGTTGTAGCGGGATTGGTCATAGCGTGAATTTTATGATAGCTTCAATAAGTTAATGCATAAAAATTTACCTTTCATAAAGGGTAACTCGTGACGCAGCTATGCGAAGCCGTAAATCCAATGTCCATAGACTTTTCAGCCAGGTTCCATTGAATTTCAAATTCCTAATATGGTTATTATTGATGTTAATCAAAACATAACGTCAGTGTTGGAGCAATGATTCGTTCTTCCCTAGTAATGTGAGAACAATAGATGCTGAGGCTATCCTTTACCTGAGCTCAATGCTTCAGCTGAATTCATAACTCATAGAATAGAATCGTTGAAAATGGAGTTATTTTTTATGCTCCAGCTCCTGTGAAGCTGTGCAAGCACTTACAATTTTCATCCTTCCAAAACGCATCCAAAAGATAATGAAAAGAAGATTGTGACAAAATATTACACAGATATGGGGTAACTGGTATTGCAACACATTCTAAATTGCCTAAAACAACAGTTTACATTTATTAAATTAGGAGGTAATCAATTCTGCTGATGTTACAAAGGGTGTAAATGTTCCAACAAAACTTATAATAGAGAAAGTAGAGAAATTGTTGTTGATTTGGATCAATCATAAGCAGCTTGTTGGTGAGAACGTTAGTGAATTGATGATAGATGAAAAGAGTAGCCAGTTTAACAAGGATTAAGTAAAGGAAACCTCTATAAAAATAATACTTTTGATAAATCTCTCAAAACTAGTAGAGGATCGTTGTAGAATTTTTGTAACATAAGTGGTATTCATAGTGTCGTTTGACATGGAGAGACCTGTAATTCATATCAACAGGCTGTAGAAGTGTTTAAAAAGAAATTATTGAGTTTGTTAATAATGAAAGCCAATGCTTTGCACCAAGTTTTAAATTGTGATGGGATTTTCTATTTTGAAAACGAATGCCGAATGAAAGTTATATCACACCAGAGGAAAATGCAATTTGGGACATAGACCCCATGAAAGACAGGCTAAATATTTTACTATGTATCAATGTATGTGGAGATTCAAAAGTCAAGCCAATGCTGCTATACCACTCAGAGAATCCATGAGCCTTTAAAAAGAATGTGATGGAGTCCAAAGTTTCTGTAATGAAGAGGTCAAATATTAAAGTTTGGGTCAAAAGGCTTTTTTTTACTAATTTCTTGCAGTGTTTGCTCCAAGTGTAGGAAAATATTTGCAGGAAGACAACTTACTCATTAAGTGTCTTCTAGTTAGTGAAAATGCCCCGCACATCATCCATACATTAAAGATGAATTGCTTTATGATTCAGATTTCATTAAAGTATAATATCTTCACCCTAATACAACTCCTCTGATTCAGCCTATGGATCAGGAACTGATTGCAAATTACAAGAAACTGTACATAAAAAATTCTTTTTAAGACGTTTTGAGATGATCAATAACACTGATTTTACCCTAAGAGAATTTTAGAGAGAAAATTTTTATATCTTCCACTAGATAATTATTACTGATAAAGCATGGAATGAAGTTATTTGTCATACTTTGAACTTGGCTTGGTAGAAGCTATGGCGAGGTCTACTAATAGAAAGGAGTGTTTATATCCTTGAATCTGTGGATGCAATTAATATGAAAGAACCTATCTTATCCATGACTCAAAGCATGGACTTGGATCTGTATAATATTGATTTAGGGGATCTGACACTAAATTTAAATGAGGAGCTTACTTCCGAAGACATCGAGGTGTGTCAGTGTGAGCAGCAGAGTGTAGGCGAAGTATTTTTTATGGAGGAGCCGTCATCAAAGAAAAAACTGGAAGAGGAGTCCACAAGTGATAACATTAAACACATTTGTGCTAAGTGAAATGAAGTGCATATATTTGTCGTAAAGTATAATCCAAAAAAAGTTGATGTTAATAGAGCAGTCAACATGATAGATGATAGTGAAATATCGTAGTTCAGAAATATTTTGCAAAGTAGACAATGAAAATCCACTCCCCATTCATTTTTGACGACAGTGCCAAGGAAACGATTGGCAAAGATACACAATGATGAAAGAAGAAACACTGATGGAATCAGCGTTAAAGAGATCCTCTTATTCAAGCGGAGATAAAGCAACGCTTTGAGTGGAACAAAATTATTTTTTGCATATGTAAGGTGTTTCTCCTTCACAAGAAACATGTACGCTAAGTTGTTTTATATCTTAATTTACAAAAATAAAGTTTTTTTCATATTTTTATATGCAATGTAAATTGTATTTTAAATTATTTTATGTATATCGGTTGGATTGCGAAAGGAATTAATGCCCCAGTTCACGAATAATTTTGTTCATGAACTGGATCAGGGAAGGAATTAAGTTCGTTAACCGAGGTATTAATATTTACATATTTTTTCATATTTAGTGAAATAAGCATTTAATTTTGTTAGTTTCATTTTTTAAAAATTAGACGTATCAAAAATATTTTAATTTCAAATTTATCAACCAAAACTGTTTTATTAATGTGGATTCGATGTTAAATTCCTGGGTATATTGTTGGGATCATATTTTGGTTCTTAAGATCCGCATATTTACTTATTCTTGTAGCGTACATATCTGATAATATTTAAAATATATTAGATACTACAAAGTAATGTCATTTAAATTCTAACCGAAAACACCCTTGAGGAAGTATAAGATCATTGTAACAACGATTGCAATCAGTAATCAAACCTCTATATTTTTCTTATTGTTCATGTATGATATAAAACAACAGGAATTAAGGGTTTAGATCTAAACGTTCGCTGTACATATCAAGTTTTAGATCTGCATAACTCCTGTTATTTTTTATGCAAGCGATTATAATAATTCGATCGGGACGATCCACGGGATCAGACAAAAATTTAAATTTTGAAAGGTTATGGAATGGTAAAGTTAATTTTATTGTCAAATTTTTCCCAATTTTTAATATGCAATTTAAGATGATTATTACTGGTAACACTATGATGGTGTTTGGCTTTTCTACATGTTTGCATGAACTAATTATTTGTTCCTGTATATTGCTACTCCCTTTTATCTGATATTTCATATAAGCAACAATATTTCTTTCATTAAATAAAACCTGGTACACTTTTTTGCTAATTTTCAGATCAGTGCTTTTAAAATACAGTCAAGTATTTCACCTGAACCTGATTTTCTAACCACTGATTATATCACTTTATTCAGTAAATTGTCCAGCTCTCTAATCCCAATGCCTGATCAATTCTTATTCATTTGACATAACATTCTGTTTCATCCTTGTGTTAAGGTATTAAAAGAAACTTATAATATCTATAATAAAACCAAAAGGGTTAAAGCAATTAGAAAAATTTGATCTGAAATACATCTTCGAATAGATGATAACTGTTTTTTTAATTTTTCTAATGGAGAGTTCTGTTTAATCAAAAATAATAAACCTTTTCAAAGTAAAAAAAGAATTTACATAAATATGTTTTTATTCAGTAATTTTTTCTCAATAACCTTGGATTAAAAGAAAAATTTTTATTTTTCATGTGCAAAATTTAAAAACATTTTCGCTAATTTATGCAACACTCTACTTAATTTTTGGACTGTATTTAATCTTGGAAAATAATAAAATTATTGGAAAAAGTAATTTAGTCATAAAAATTTTTTATTTTAAAGTTAATGATAAGAGTAACCTCGTTATGTTGCTTAAATGCGAATATGAAATGGGTGAGTTAATAGTTGAATATTTGATTTTTGATTGAAAAAATAGTATAAAAAATACATCCATCAAACAATAAATATAAATATCTTTTTAAATAATCCTGAAATAAATGTATGTTAAAAATTAACTCAGTGTTCTAACTAAATATGAAATTTTATATAAACAAATCCGCAATATTATATTAACTAGAATAAATGATTGATTAAATATATTTTACAATTTTAATTTCTACAATATAGCAATGCCCTGGTTCGGTATTGATCATATATGTGATTATATAGACCAATTTAATTATTTATCAGGATTTGGCAAGTTATATACATGTATTAAGTTATGGATAAGTTGAAATATCCTTGGCAGTAAATTGCATTGAACATGATAAAGGTAATGATAATAAAATAACGTAGATCAAGCTATTATTGACTTCGTTATCTTGAAAGTTTTTTACAAAAACATGAGTTCAAATATATATTTTGTTAATTCATTAATGTAAATGCAATTAATTTCTGAAAATAATAATTTTTTTGGATAACATATTATAATACTTCCAAAATAAACACAATAATTGTGTCTATTAATGTATTTAAAAATTTAATGAAAAATATATTTTTTTTCATTTATTTAATTTTCCTTTATGATTTTGAATAAACTATTGGAGTTCTATAGTAAAATTTTGTTTTTATATTATTTGTTTCTTTTAGTTATTTGTATTTCCATCAATCCATTTGATTCTGTATTATTTTTCTAGAATTATCATTTATGTTCTGTCATTATTTCGATTTTATTTTACGTGCTTTTCAGAAATTAAATATTTTATTATTTCTCCGGTTATGTTTTTACGTAAAAAATTCATATCTTCATTTTGCAATAAATTAAAACAATAATTCATATATTTAATCAAAAAATATTTCGTGTTATCTTATATTATTATATAAAAGAATATTTGTTATTATTTAGACGTAAATTACTTTAATCTTTTACTAATTAATGTTTTTCATTCCACTATTACAAAAATTTATTAGAAATTGAAAAGTAGAACATATTTTAGAATCTATCATCATTGTAGATATTGTGTTCATTGTTCAAAACCCATTTGATGAATATTTTGTGTTTCAAACTGAATGAACTTTTTATTTCACGTATTCGTTAAAAGAATGTTTATTTGATGGTACTTCAAACTTCTAATCATTGAAATTTTAACTCTGATATATATCCTGACACCGATATAATTGGTTCTAAAAGCAACAGGACATATTTTTCCGTTCATTAGGTCTATATAGAACTGCCTAAAAAATCAGAATAAGACATCTCCGATAGACGTTTCCCATTAGCTTAACTTTTCTCAATTGTAATTAAAAATAAACACAATCGAACGAATTATTTTAATTCTCAACATTTATTTACTTGATTATAAAGCTGTTTGACCCATTTTATTTATACTTTAAAATACCTTTTTTTAACGGTTGCTTGAATTTTGCATTAATATATTAAATACTGAAATAACGTTTTCGTATCGAATAACGTGGGCGGCCTGAACAGTAAAAGACCAACATTTGATGACGGCGAAGGAATGGTTATGGTATTTGATTAAAAGATATTTCTCTAATTATTTAACTATGTTGCAAATGAAGTCAATTCGATCTATCCCTTACATAACGGGAGGCTCTCTCAGGGTAGCTATGTTATCTTAATTATTAAACACATCCATCTAATAATCGTCATTCTTATCTTATTTTCCTAAAATAAGTTTTAAGGAAAATAATGAGTTGCAAAATAAAGAGTTACATGTAACCTATTTCAGAGGAACTATTCTAAATAGATATTTTGTATAAAGTTATCACGTGGAAAAATATATATATTTAGTTACACTCACAAGAGGATTAAATATATATTAAAAATTAGTAATTATTGGTTTATTTTTGATAGAATATTAAGACTCATCGAAATAAAAATTGATATATCATGCTTTATTAGTCGATTTTAGTTAATAAGTGACTGGGTAATTCTTATTTACATCAAGTATACTATTTTTAATCTTAACAAAACAAAACTATACTAATATAAACATATTTTATTACACTCCTTTTAATTAAATAATAAACAAAATGATATATAGATATATAATCAACACCATCCAAATATTATTATTTATAATATTAATTCTGAAGAGTTTTTAATCAAACTGATAATACGTAATAATTTAAAAATTTTACTAGATATATAAAATATAAAAAATATCACTTTTTTTAATATTCAGAATTTTTATGAAGCAAAAATCATGGAAATCGTTTAGAGTACATAATTTGCATTAGAGAAACAAAAAAAATAAAATTATTGAAAACATAGTTCACATAATAAATTAACACAGAAATTGATGAAAAAACTTTGAATAAGCTACCAATGACTAAATTTATGTTCAAGCATAAGATTAGCTAACAATTCACTCAACCATAATAAAATGCAATGTAGGGATGTGTAATTTAGTAGATTAAACTATTCCATGTTAGCAGTGGTAAAATGAAATGAACAAATTTCGGAAATCTTTTAGGAAAATTAAAATTAGCAAGACTCTCGTGCTTCCATCTTAGCCACGTTTTTGAATCATGGTATCAGGTGTTATTTAATTTATATGAATGTGCTATCTTGCAACTAGAGCCTTATAATATATATCCACCATTAATAGTTTATATTGCATCAATAAAAGAACATACATAATCGCTAAAAATAAAAGAAAATGATCAGGATAACCCTATAGCACGTGGAGGAAAGGACTAATAGCTGATTCCGACGTATAACGAATCGGGACACAAATTGTATGTCCTGTAAACAGTAGCACATCAACGAAAAAAATATAAACATTCATCTGGATATTAATTTTAGATTATTAATGCAAGTATTATTAAATTTCATCATAAATTATGACAATGATTTTCTGTTTAAACTTTGATTAATATTGCAAACAAGTATGTCTCCCGATATTTTAAATTTTTAGCGATAGAGGATTTTGCCTCATGAATTAACTAGGTTTCGAACCAATACTTTCGAGAAATTTCTACACCCCTTTTGTCTTTGGATCATTATTTTTATTTTTTAACATTAAATGAATATATAGAGCGAAAATTCAGCTTTCATTGAGAAGCCCTAAACGGTTCGTATACGTAAGGTATCTCGTAGTTAACTTATGATTTTAATACGATTGGTGAATATACTCTTAATTGATTCCAATAGATTAAATTCCATTGAAAAATTTAAGTTAAATGTATATGAAAACACTATTTTTAAATTAATTGTAACAATATGGTGCACTGTGCGGTCTACCCATAGATCTGTTATTCTACCGGTATATGTGGGGTAGGAACCATATTTATGTTAAGAAAAACTGCCAGAAAAAGTTAAAATGTTTTCATAACAGACAGCTTTCGAATATAAATATTATTATAAAGTGTTTGTTTCGTAATTTATTACATGAAATATTGCGCAGAGATATTAAAAAAATCTTAATTCAAATTTATTCTAAAAATGTGCACTTTCAAAAATTAATATGAATATTTTTCAAAACATGAAAAGAAAATTGTTTGATGTCCATAAAAACAGTTTTTTCTTCAAACATCAACCGTGTTTTCAGTGAAATTATCATATCCGGAATCTATTAATAGAAAAAAGACCGAAAATTCTTGATTTATTTGTGTTGGTACCCATTTTTAATCCAATCGTCATCGAGGATTATCCGTTTAAATCCATTCACGAGTAGAGATCACATTTAGAATAATTTAGTTTGATTTTAGGTAAGATGCGAAAAAGTAAATATCTGTCAGCATCTCAGTCCAAAAGATCCATATTTGGGTTGGCTATTTGTGCTATTTTCGGATTTTGTTCTGTAAAAGCTTATAATAACTTTATGTAACCCATTTTTTTAAACTTCATTACATTAGGTCAAATAACAAAGCTGAAGGACATATGACCAAATACGAGCAATACAAAATTCATAAAAGGGAAAAATAAATTTTATTATTAGTTACTTAAATATATGTTATAAATTTACGTTACATAATTTCTAGCTGATCGTTGTAACTATTTGAAAAAGTTTTATTCAAAATCGTGTATATCAGATCATATAATAATCTTTTCATGAAATGAACTTTTCGTACCATTTAAAACAGACGAAATCATTAAGTATTGATCTTGCTTTAGTGAAATAAAAAAAAATCAAGATTTTTTGTAATTTAGTGTTTAAAAAATTTACATCAAAACACAGGAAAATATCTAAAAAAAACTAGTAGCTCTCTGTCTCACGTTTAATTTTTTCATTTTAAAATTCAGATTTATAAAATGTCAACATCTATTAGTAATTTGTACTTCTGTTTCATGGGTGTGTATTCGGCAATGATTTGAAGTTGGAATAAATTTCAGGTTAGGACAATTTAAGTGCATATAAATAAAAAAAGTTGTGAAAGGAATGAACAGGATTATTTTTTTCATGTGAAAGCAAGACTACACTTCTTCACAGAACAAACATATTATATTACTTTTTACTTTTCATACGAAAAGTTAAAATTATTAACATGAAGCAGATATATGGCAAAATAAAGATACTACATCTGAGTATATATATTTAATAATACATACTAAATTTTGTTTTAAATATTTTAATTTATTAGGCGATTTAGAATAGAAGAGAACACAAAATTATTACCTTGTATAATGATGAAACATATTATCGTGCAGCGGTTAATCGCCGGCGATATATATTTTCTAGCGTCCGTCGACAAAAACCTGGCCGGCTTTTTACAAAGAGTCGGGCGACTATAAAAGGGGGCGATAGCCACCGATAAAACAACGTGTATTTTTACTACCTTGTATTTAGTTTGAAGCTTTTATATAAGGATGAAGTATTTAAAAATATTAGAGTCCCCTCAGCACTGGGTTTTTAGCGACCGAAAGGGCGTAAAGCCACGTTCGTTGTACGTGTTGAGGTTGCAGAACAAATCTGTGGACTCTCATCACTACAATATATAAAACTTATACAGACCTATCTCTTGGTTTAAGAGTAAATATTTGGTAAGAAGATAAAAAGTTGACTTGGATTGAGGCGATCTAGGTCTCCGATGATATGAAACATGAATGACAAATTTTAAAAGTTTATAATAACATCGATATCTGCTACAACGAGACTTTATACGATAAAAAGGACTACTATTGTTAATCGAGGGAGAAAAATCAATGTCATAAATAGGTTCGAATAATTTTCAGTGTAAAAATTAAAAACGATATGTAGCTACCAAAGTACCGCCTATTCATAAAAGAATACAGAAAAAAAATTTGAACCGATCCAATAAAGTTATTAATGGTAGTGGAAAAGAAGGAGAATCGTTTTATTTTTGATTAATACGAAGATAGAACCTTTCCAATCAAAAGGAAGTGGTTATATTAGACGGTATACAAGAGAACAACTTTCGCAAGGAATCATTATATAAACGGTGAAAAGTACCGTTGTTTCTATTATTATTTTGGAATAAAAATCCGTTAATGATGTTGGATAAATAGTAAATGTTAATAGAAAAATGATGATTTTTTTTATTAAAATATTTCGAAAAGGAATTTTAAATGAACTGTGCCAATTTTTAAATTTACCAAGAAATCGCATTTTGCAATTGAACAGCAATCCTTTGAATACCTAATGTGCATCAAGAATTATTTTAACAAAAAAATGATACTAACAGGTTAGCATGATCACTTTAGTTTTTTATTATAAATCAGATCAAGAATTTAGACTTCATTTAAAAATATAAAGTACAAAAAACAAATTCTCTTAGTATTAGTTTCAAATTATCTAATTCTCAGAATTTGGAATAAAACAAAAGGAAATTCCTAGAAGTTAATAAGATCAATTCTCAACAGAATCGAAGCGATTGTTAGGAAAAGTAGAATACACACGTCGTATTATGAATACTTATTATTTTTAACGTCTTCAATATATCTTTCATTTTTTGGATTTAGTAGAGACATCGTATAGATTGCTCAAATATTTGTTTTGGTGTGTTTTTATTTGGTGATATGTTTAAAACAAGAACACATTAACTGACACTATGTAAAAAGCTTTCGTACTTACGACTGATTTTTTACAATAAATAGGAAAATCTGTGATATTTAAATTTTTTATTACCGAAATTCAGCTTCTGATATAGGTTATACATCCCCAAAGATATGGATTATTATCATTTAATAGAGCAATAATATATTTTTTATTAAAAATAATTGTTTTGAGCTTGAATCTATTTCTCAGAACTTCGGTATACGTAAAAAAGTATAATAATTTTATTGCTTCAGAAATAAATCTTTAACTTTTTGTTTGTTTGAAATATTACCGAATTGATTAACCACAGAGTCAATATTGACATGTTATTAGATTAAGCTGACAATTTTTCTAATATTTAAGGTACCTTATTTTACATATTAATAATATTCAGTTTTAAAAATTAATTTAAAATTTCTTCTTTTTCGGATAGGCTTCATATTAAGGATTTCATCGCTAAAACTGTGAATTAATCGATCGCTATACAAACATTTAATTCTTTCGGAAGTGTCTAGACTAAATCTTTTAACATATAGAAAAATATTTACTTTTTATATCCTTATTTTTTTATATTGAATAGTATGAAAAAATACATTCCTGTATCAAAAAAATAACTTAAATATTTGTAACACGGGATGTCTCTTGATTTTTTAGAGCGGCGTCTTCTTCAATATGAATGACATTAATATTGGTTTTTTACACTTTTATAATTCAGAATACTTATAAATTGTAAAATCACGCTTATTTTTAGAGATTTGAGCAAGCAATTCGGTTTTATTTTTAAGCCACCGTTAGATCTTCTATTTATTTAAGTTTTTAATTGAAACTTTTGAAACTCATGAAATATTTTATTTTGTATCTTTTTTATTGATTAGATGTATTTTTACAAAATAAGGTAAATTTAAATTAATTTTAATAGATTTTTCTATTTTTTACATTTTTCTGATGATTCATGCTTTTATGGCATAACTACTCCTGAGCCCATGTAGAAACTTAAGTCTTAACTAGGTTACTAAACTCTAAAACACCTTATGAGCAGTTTATGATATTAAACAGACGTAAAGTACTATATATTATGTGAATGCTGTTATATCGCCATTTGAATCAAAAAGTGATGTTCTAGTAAATGCTATCGGGTATATAAAATAATGGAACAAGCTAGTAATAATTTTATAAAAACACTATTTTTTAAATCTATTTCTGCATTCAATCAACTTTGACGAATTTCTACACCTAATGTTTTCACTAAGTCAATGTAAATATGTATTTTTATTAATACTAAAAACTATTTCGACGAAACTTTATCATCATAAAAAAATCTAATTCACCCTCCTTTTTATTTTGTAATGTTTTTCTCAAGAGTCAAAATATTCATCTTCACTGACGTAATTATATAATCCTTAAGTCTATATTTTGAAAGTATAAACAGACATAAATATGCACTAACAGGGTTGATCTATTCTAAAAACCCAAGGAAAAA
>LDMZ01006858.1:0-10834 GCA_001455285.1 Sphaeromyxa zaharoni
TACCTATTTTGAATGAGATTATTCTAACATATGTAAACCTATTTTTAAATTAAAATTTCAATATTAAGGATAACTCTCTAAAAAACTATCAAAATTATATGAATATTAAATATAAGGTTAGAAATGGTTTTCTTGAATTTATCAATAATCATTAAACTTAATTATCTTTCTAATCGACATGGTATATGAATTATTTGTACTATTAGCATTGGAATTAAAACTGGAATGAAGATCCAATTTCTTGTAAATTTTTATTTGCTATTATGATTATTATATGTAATAATTTTTTTAATTTATATTACATATCATACAGGTATAGACATAAATAATATTTAAGTAACTATATTTGATTTAGCCTTTTATTTTGTTATAACATAACTCAGAGAATTCAATAAGAAATTAGGTAACAAAAAAATCAGCCTTATATAGCAGTACAAAATCTTTTTTAAATCATCCTTCCATCAGTATCACTCAAAAAATCCTCTCTATTTTAATTAGTTGGTAGGTAGAATATATTAAAATTCAACCAATAGTACAAATGAAGTTAAATTGTACATTTCGAAGTTTTTAGTGAATTTTATCTCTTTATAGCCTTTTGAAAGAATAAAATATAAGTCCAAATCCTATCTTAAACCTTAATATGTTAACAATTTCAGACCACCTACCCAAGTTATTTGTTACCCTAGCTTTATTATTTCCGAAAAATAATATAAAGAAATTTTTTATATCATTGCGAGGTACCCTCTTGGGTATGCGAAACCGCTAGAGTCACAACTAAACCGGGATTTTGACCCTGAATTGACTTGCCTTGTTGATTTAGAGTTCCACTCCGGTTTTGGGGAACACAAATCAGTTTGGGGTGGGCGATTCATGGATATTTTTAAGATTAGCTGAAAATACGATTTCACGTGGAGTATTTAAAGAAACTAACTTTCCCGCGAACAGGCGGTTTAATTACTTGGATAGTTAATTGTGGTACATGTGGACCACACATTGGGTTTGATACTTTTAAATTTAGTCAACAAGTATTTGTCAGAGATAAAGAGGATAACGATATAAGTAGCGCTAATAATCCTTTAGTACTAGAACTTTTAAGTCACGCTGATGTATATATACGCCGTAAGGATCGATATGTAGGCATTACATTTCATGTTCAGAGTATTATAAAAATCTGATATTCATTAAGATCTATGAAAATGTGAGTTAGCTTTATTCATTTAAAGGGTTTTAGATACCCTCTAATTCTTTACTGTTTTTGTCCTTTCATTCGAAATATTTTAAATTTTTGAATATTTAAATTAAAAGGATTTTAGAAATATTGATGGTTTTGACACAAAACAATTGACGGTATCGAATAGAATCATATAGCTAAGACTCCAGAGTATTTGCCAGCGTGACAGTACCCAAAACTTCAGCTGTTTTCTCATATCTATCCAAAAGAGTAAAAGGGTTTTCATTAACATAAATTAATTAGAAGGTTTGGTATAATTAATTTCTTTTTAATATTTACTTGAGTATATTTTTCCGATTATTTTCGTATTATCAAAATCCATCAAATAATACAATCATGATCTACTAAATTATCATCCAAAATAGCTTAGAGTAGCAATAACACTAGGTTATAGTGGAAATACTAGGATCTATGATACTACGATAAAAGTATACGTTATATTTATTGGTAAGGTTTTTAGAGATTTACAAAACCAAATTAGTTCCATAGAACTTTATTAGTAAATTGTGTTTATTTTCTTTCTTATTGACCCAAAAAAGAATCTCAAGCTAAAAGCTTGGCTAGTTCAAATAATATACCCAATTCTGCGGGGTTGAATATCATAACGCTTCTAATATCCTTTGCTCTAGATGAGGTTTTTCATTTAATGACTTATATATACTCTAAATTATAAATTATTATAAATGAAAATTTACATGTTACTTCTGTACTTTAAAATTGTGAAATTACAATTTGGCTTTGATTCAAATATTTATTTTTTTTAAACCCCAATTTTGTTTGGATGAATTTAAAGTAATTATTGATCAATTTTTTGCATAAAAACTACGATTATAAAAAAATATTTCTCGTTAAAAATTAATTTAAATAATGTATTGAAAATTTTTTGAAGAAAGTCAAAAGTTAATTCACTTGTTTATTTTTATAAAAAATGAAGATGGTTAATAATTAAAAATAAAATTTTTGCTAATAATGTGAAAATAATATTTATAACCTGAAATGATTATATAATTTCTAAAAGATTCAAACATTAGTTTCTGTAAAAAAAGCATTGATAAACTCAAATGATTAAACATTCTAAGGGATGGGCTTACTCTTTAATAAATGAAAGACCATACGTTTCAATAAGATACCATTTACCTCAAAGGATATCATTAAATCGTCTGAGATAATTGTCATATAATCTGATACATGTTTAACATTTTGATGTGCTACAGTCTTGCTAATTTCATTAAACAAATTTATTACCGAAAGGAATTTACATCTTGTTCCTAGTAATCCATTAACATCATATGATTTCATGTAATATCGTCTATTGTTTTCATACAGAACGTCTTATGGATTTACTTAATCACAGACAGTTTATGATTAACGTCGAATAATTTGTTAATTAATTTAGTATGATTCAGTTAAAAAATAAAAGAAAAGTAACATTTGCAGACGAGATGGGTATTCCACTTTGTGATGTTAAATCCTTTTGGACTAGTCCCGAAAATGAACACCCGCCTAATCGAAACCGGAAAATAACTTCACGATTGGAAATCAAATGTGAAGCTCCAAGAGGTAAAAAAAATCCACAGAAGAAATTCCTGGCACCTAAAAGTATTTTATCGATCTATTGGCTTGACACAAACTTCATTCCTTTTAAAAATATACATGATATTGAAGCAGGATTAAGGGTTAAGAGAGTATTTGTTGTTGGAATAAAAAAAATTGCCACACTACTCAAGATTTACACCATTACAGATATATCAATAACTAAAGGCGAAATTAAAATGAGGTTCACGAAAACCAACTGGTTGATATATCAAGACGAAACCGCTAAATTTTTCTGTACATGGCCTGAGGTTTCTGGACTGGTGCACGTGGCCGAAATAAGTCTAGATGGACACAACCTATGTCTTGAATTTGCGGTTTATGCAGAGCAAAACTCAATTAGATTTTGGGATAATAATAGTTGTAAAAATTATAGAATAACGTTCAATAATTTATAATTATTCTATTTATAAATTGTATCATTGATTTATTCGAATAATTTTTGGTATTACATACTTTATTTAGTTTCAAATACTTTTAAATAACCTAAATTTAAATTAGCATTTAAAAATAACGAAGCTTTGAATTATTAAAAGGAATTTTATTCCAAAAAGTTTATAGCTATTATTTAATGTAAATTAAAATGTTTTTAATACATGGTATTTTTCATGGATTACTTAATCATTACCAGATTTTTTAATTCCAAGGGTTTTATTAATTGAACAGTGTATGACACCACAAAGATCAATTTTTAAATAAATTTAAAGTCCTAAGTGAAATTATTTGAAAATTTTTTTATTTTTCCTACATTTCTATGCAAATATTTGTTTTTTTCTAAGATATTATCATATTATTAGTAAAAATTTCTTATTAAAATTATTTTTCACATTTTTTCATCCCAATACCAAATTTAACAAAATATAATTTCAATTTTTTTTCATTTACTTATTTTCAGAAATATTAACAAATTGTAACGGTTAAAGATTTATTGATATGAATCAATACTATCAAGACGATAAAAATTTCAAAAATTAATTATTATTAAAAAAATTTTTTAATTATGAAAATTTAATCTTTTAATTGTCTCAATTCACTAAGTAATTTTAAATAATTTAGATCAATATAAAGTATTTTAGCTTCATTAAAACCGATTGATGTTTGTTTAAAAAATGTGAAACAGCATGAATATTAAATAGGCATGCATGATAATATGGAGTTTTGATGCTACTTTCAAAATTCCTTGAACTTTAAATTTTTTTGCTTAACTTAGAATATCTTATCATTTACTTTGTATAAAAGTTATAACAGTCAAATTAGAGCTAGGTATGGTGGTAACGTTTTTTGGTTTTTATAGAAATAAAAAATAAAAACATGACAAACGATTCTAGAACTCGGATAGCTGCATATATCAATCAGAGATGAGGGTTTCTCAAATATAGGGGTACAAAAGTATCGCTCATAACTGGGGGCAATGAATCTAACAGTCAAAGAAGAATGAGAATTACAAACAAATAAATGATTATATAAAAAGAAGGCGTACATGGGACACCTCTTACTGAGATACCAACTTCAGGCGCGGTTTAATGTGACACCATGAACATAGTTCTACTTATAATCTAATAGATAGTTTTTTATTTTTCCCTATATTCTTATGTTTTATTGTTTGTAAAATTATAACTCAATGCCAATGCTACCTTAAAAGCTTTAGAAGAAATACATGGAGAATTTTTGGTACTGATATTTAAGTCTCCACGATTTTTAGATAATAACAATATCGTACTACGCTCTTAAAAAATTAAATACTCTATCTGTTCTAATTAAGCTTGAATAATCTGGAATTAACAATCTAATAAGCCTAATTATTATTTATTCTAATGCAAACTTAAGTCATCATTATTTTTTCACGTGTTGTTTTTTAATGCGTTCTTCAAAGCTCTATATGATGTCTGTTCTAAATATTCATATAAAATATTCGTGAAGGTTAAAAAGTTGCGTGTATATCAATAACTCTTTTGTTAATTTCTTAGCCTTTAATATTTTAATGCGTGTCACTAACGCTATACTTACTGTTAAAACCACATCTTTTCAACTGTGTCAAGTAACCCGTTTAGGAAAATCAGTACTTGCTGTGCAATCAGTAATGGAGGGAATATTTTTGAAAATTGATCTATAGTCTTTTAATTCTGAATCGTTATAGACTATACAAAAAATTATTTAATCTTTTATGAAACTTAGATATCGAAAACCCGGTTGTTATTATGGATGCTATTAAACTTCATAACCAGCAGCTAACAGTTTATTCGGGATAAAGAGATAGATCCTACCAATTTTCATCATTTCTCGATTCCTTCAGGAATATGTTCTCTAAATGAAGAGATATTTTGTCTCACACACTCAATCAAAAAATCATTACTTAGATTTATAAGGTAAGGTTGAAGTTCTATTACTTTAGAACATTGTTTAGGATATTATGAAATATCAAAAGATGGTTGGATTAACTGCGTTATATTTTCCCCTATGTTCTTTTATTATTTTAGTATAAAAAATTTAAACTATAAAACAAAATTTTGGAACAGCGATAAAGTCAAGATGAAAATTTAAAAATCTTAACTGAAAAAAACGATATTATTTTTTACCTTCTCTTAAGAGATTTGAAAACTATATATTTTGTTCTTCCAATATTTCCATAAGCGTTAGATTTATATGTATTCACTCCTAGATGAAAATACTTGAAATAGGATGGATGTTCAACTCAATGGATCATTCAGTGTAAGAATATTATACGATGTTCGGTTTGGGAGACTAGATCTCAGAATCAGATTTCCTTCCCAACTTTCATGAAAACCATTTTCAATGATCCATTAAATTTTTAATTTCAATGATGTACCTTGAAAACCAATTAAATATTTGACAAATGTCATCTTATTTAGCCATTTCTTTTTATTCAATTTTAATCATCAACTCTTTTTTTTCTAAAAATCGAAATAAAATTAGTAGTCCGTACAGTGCGTTTAATGGATGAATCATCAAATTCAATTATAAATCCGATTTTCCATTTATATGTCATACACTAATCACCTGCTGAAAAATATCCACCGACATTTTTTTGATGAACTATATTATTAGAGAGGAAGATAGAACTGACAATATCTATAAATTCTATCTTGATACAAAGCGCATCATTGATTTAAAAAAATATATGGTTTGTTTCTTCTAATGATAGGTATTTTTTGTTTAGACAAAGTTAAGAATCATCGTAAGACTTTTTTAGTAAAATTTTGTCACCTTCATCCAAGCGCTGCTTTTTATAATACAATCCGTTATATTCTAGAATTTTCATCTTTTAATTTCACATAGATCTCCTCACAATTACTTGATGGAATCATTTTTTCTAGGTTTTAGGAAAGCTCACATAAGAGGTATGAAAAAAAATGCTATATGAAAATTTAGATCTAAATTTTAGGAAAGTTTAAAAATATTTTTTAGAAAGTCTTTATACATTATGGTGCCAGGAATTTGCAGGTTTATTCTGCAACAAAGCGACATTAACGGATTTCGAGGTATCAGAGTTTCGGTCCCAGAAGATCCATTCGCTAGGTGATTATGACTTGGATGTATTATCCCACATAAATATAAAACTATAGGTCTAAACTTTACGTATAAAATAAGAGGTGTTTTCCAGACCGCTCGCCTCGCCAGCCATTTTTTAAAGAACGTAGAAATGATTTGGTTGTTTCCGGTCAGGCTATTAATATCGAATGATGATAAACATTCTAAAATAATATATACGAAGATGTAATTTTTGGAATGTATATTATAATTAGTAGCTACGGATTTAGTATTAAAAAAAAGCAAACAAAGATATGGTAAAAAGGTAACAAATTTATAATGCACATGTATATTTATGGTTAACCTAGTAATATATACCAAAATTAATTGTCACCTAATCTTAGTATTTGTAAGATATAATTTAGTATTTCCATCAGTTTTAAATTTCTTACTATTTAAACTGTATAAATCGTTTTAGCCTATTTATTTTTTACTTTATCTCTCTTTTGCATTTCAATATCTTAAATTATAATAAAATTTATATTTTTTTGAATGCCTGTGACAGTAAATCTGGTACTTACCATAACTAAATTTTAAAATTTGGAAATTATAAGTTTTTAAAATTAGGTCACCAATTTACAGCATCAGGTGATAAAAATCATTCAACGGCAGATGAGAAATTATTAAAAAAATAACGTTAGTTATTATAATATAATTTACTCGAGCTTGCGAACATCTGTTATGGTGTGATAAACTGGAGGATTGAACTAACCGAAACTGAGAGTATCTGCCACGTATATTTTTATTTGAAAAATACTAGTTTTTATTAAATAAGAAACATTTTTAGCATCTAATTAGATCTTCAATGATGTTTTTTGTAACTTCAATTACTCTGTATTCTCAGAGATATTTCTATTCATAAAATTAATAATGAAGAATCTCATTATTTAAACAAACATAAACTTAAAAAAAATATAATTGGATTATTATTTTTAAATAACTTTCAGAGCATTACATTTATTTTATTTATCTCAAGGTATTTTAAAACAGATAAACGTCAAATCTTATCTATGTAAACAAGTTAAACTTGAATAAGCTGACAATTTTTTATTGTAAGCAAAATATTCAATCTTAGTAAGCAAATTTATGTCATATAATGGTTTCTCAAAAATATTTTAGCAATATTCGCATTGATTTTGGATTCAATAAAATAAATTAAGTTTATTTTTATATAAAATTTTATATTAAAAGATGTTTGGCTATATTAATTAAGAAACAAGATATTTTATGAATTTTTTAGTCAATATTATGTAAACCCTGTAACATAAGTCGTACAAACACTCTTTAATTGTGGTATTTTTATCAGAAACTAATAAAATTTCTTTGTAATTTTACATATATTAATTTTAAAAAGTGAATAATCTAATTTTAAATACTAAATATTTTTATTTTAAAATATCCAAAAATTTATTTAACAACTTGCAAAATAAACATTACCATAAAATACTTTTTAATTTTTCTCACTAATAACTGATGAATACTCCTATACTGTTATTCATTTAAAATCAATCCAATTCACCAACATGGATCAATATAATAATCTAAAATACACGTTATTTTTTAATGATTCAATATTTAGTTCCAACCAAAGCTGGCAGAAATTTAATTGCTAAAAAATATCGTATACTAAAACATATGTGTAAGATACAAATCAACATTTTTCTGCCATTTAAAGAAATCTAAGTCATTGTTCAATTATTGAATACTAATTTTAAGTCATGTAAGAAAGGTTAATACTATAAATATGCAATAAAACTAGAATAAAGTTTTGAAATAAAGTAAAAACTAAGTATACGTAATTTGATTAATCGAAAATTGTACTACTTAGAGGTTTTTTATTTAATTTTTCTGCACTTACGTGTATAAAAAGTTTGATAATCAGGTATTCTGCTACCTGGAAGGTTAGTAGATGAATCTACTTGGTAGAGATAGTTGAAAAATTTAATATATAAGAACATGATAAATTGATATTTTTATTAGATTTAAGGTATTATTACCGAAAAAGTTTTGCTTGCATAACTTATTACACGCACTTAAAATTGTAGTGTCAATGTATTTATGTATCAACAAGGAGTGTGAAAAATTTATTTTAAATATTTAAAAGTATATAAATGAAAATTACCCATATGCTCAAAATGTTGACCAAATAAAAATTTCCTCTATGTATGTATTAAGCAGTAAACATTGCAAGAAACGAAAAAGATTTAATGTTTTAAAAAAAATTTTTAAATTAAATGACTGATCGTAAACATTCACAAATTGATTTTAAATGCTGAAACTTGAACACACACATGTCAACATAATGCTAATTTGAATTTGCTATAAATGTGGCCAATGCTCTTTTCTATATACATTAGTACACCAATTGGATGAGCGGGTGAAAGATAATTTATTTTTTTAAATAAATTATAAACACACAACTTTTATTAAGATTTTAGCAATATACTTGCATTCCGTGCATTTATATGGTATTATATTTTTTTGTGCAGAACAGAAATGATTTTGTTTGAAATGTCTACTTACCATTGCGATCCATCTAAATCCAATATATAATTTTGAAGCCTTTCAAGAAATATGGCTGTTTCTCATTAGGAAATTAGATTTTGAGTATGATCAAATCGATGGAACATTTCTGTGAGAAAACCTGTTCATATAATTAAGTAAGTGATTAAAACAAATTGTATCGACATTTTTGTCAAGTCATTGCAATCGGACCCTCCTGTTATTAGTCGGGGACACGACTATATGGTTAACGATTTCCCTTGGTAATTTTACCTGCTTCCATTCGAAAATTCTAATTGTTTCTTAATTTTTCATTTTCAGTTAATATAAATTTGATTAAATGTGCCTTCGATTGTCGCCATGTATATTCGTATATATTTAATTAAAGTGCTAGGAACACTATTCGAAGCAAAAATAATATTTTTATGATCATGCCATGCAGACCCAGTCTGCAACCGCCGGATATGAAGGGACCTTATTGTTCGTCCTTCTTGGGAACCAAATAACCAATTTTTCGCTTATTCCAAATCATCAACAGAATAAATGTCACAATCAACTTGAACTAAGTTAAGAAAATAGTGGCGCAAGTAGCACGCTAAAAATCTAATATTTTGTTATTATCGGAAATAACCTATATATCGAGATCAGTTAGCTGTTTCACGATATCTATTTAGTTTTTTTTAGCCTTAGTCTAATGGCCGATATTAACGGTCTACAATTTAAAATCTTTTAAACAAGATAAAAGTGGATCGGATATCCGTTTTCATCACTTCATTGTATAAATCAAACATGAGGACGCCTTTGCATTTGTTTTTGTTCTACATCGGCTTATCTTTTAGCCTCGTTTTTAGTTAAAAATCCAAAAACGTGAAAATATACTATGTTGATTAAAATAAAGTGATCTTTTTTCCCGTGTAAGTGTTTTTTGGTAAAAATAATTTCAAAATGGAATAGCTAACTGAATTTAAAAGCAATATTTTTCACTTTTGGAATTTGATCACCAGCGAAGATTATCAGTCGAAACCGATCGGATCATATAAATAACCGCACTGCAACCTGGTGGTGTGCGTTGCATAACATATTTATATTTATTGGTTAGTTAATTTTATCTTACACATATATATATACATCTTCTCCTGGATGGATAGCCATACTTTAACACTCACTATGCATTATATAAAGCTGAGAACGATTTAATTTAAGATAATCTACCTGATGAAAAGGAAAGTATACACAGTGGAAATATTTAAAATTGACGAGGTCGTCACATATACAGAAATATAAAAACAATCAATATTTAACTCTCGGAAAGTGTATATTTATATTAACTGTCATTTTTTACCTTATAAAAGATCTTTTATATTTAAGTTTTATAATTTAGCAGAAGCATTTCATGTGTTATTTAATATTTATTTGTAAAATAAAAACATCTAATCAAATAAAATGTGCGGGCTGAGTCTGATTCAGTTAATCTTCTATTACCATGTGTTTTACGCTTATGTGATTTCACAAGCTTTTGCTAGAACTAAGTTTTATTATTATCAAAAAATTGAATTCAAAGTAGCTTAAAATTCAAAAATTTTCATTTTCATGTCATATGCTGTCGTTACAATTTATTTCATTCACTTTTCTTTTTTAATGTACTATGATGATTTCTGGATTTCTGGAGAATCAAACATAAAATTTTATCATCACTGAAGCCAATAATCTTATCGTACGTTTTGATTTTTCATTGTTTCATGAAATACATTTTTGTTAATTTTCGTTTACAAGTATTGATATCCATCTCACTGCTAAAAAATATTCCGATCTTGATCTATGTTCTTATTGTTTTCTTTGTATCTGGAATCTGGTGTGCAGTTTTAGAAATTTTACAGGGTTTTCATTTCAATATCAACAAGGATAAAACATAGAAATTTTGAACATCATAAAAACATGAAAAATGTATTAAAAATAGAA